>JAFIDM010089997.1:0-16692 GCA_023159025.1 Thereuonema tuberculata
ATATGTCCTTCTAGCGCTCTGTGATAGCATGAAGGACAAATGAAGACAGCATGTGAGACGCAGGTAGCAGTATGGCAGTTTTCACATTCATATTGACTCAATCGTCTTTGACGAGTTTTGGAGGTATCTGGGGCTGATCATCAGTTTGATTTGGTTGTTCATGGGGAGTGTATCTCTTCAATTTGTATTGGAGGTGTGCTGGCATACCAATGGACTTCAGACTGCGTGAGCAAGTTGACCAGGCACAAGTTCGTGAGAGAGTTGTTTTATGAAGTCTTCTTCTCAGATCTGCGTTCCCATTACCCACATAAATGATCTGCGAATTGTTTGCACCAATGTTTAACATTGTAAAAAAGATTATCATCGGACACCGTTTTATATTCCGTGACACGTTGTATGCACCACTCAATTTATCTACCATATCGACTCCTAACTTTGTTGAATTATAGAAACTGATTATTTCTGGTTTATATTTTTCACCAGTCGAAACATCAATTGCTTGGTCGTAATGCAATGGTGATACCAGGAGGACAGTTTTCTTTTTTTGCGGAATGTATGATACCAACGTATCCCCATCAAGACTGAAGCCAAAAGTAGAGGAGTACTGTGCTCTGTCTTTGGTGACACTGAAATCTCGTGACAGCTCTCTTCTATTTTTTCTTATCGTGCCAACGTACGACAGTTTTTTCTGTTTTAGTTCATTGACAAGACTCGATACCAATATTCGATAGATGCAAATATCGCAACAGCAGGAACCAGAGATAGCAGGAAAGTGAAACAGTAACTTTCGTTGCTATACAACCACATGTTCTTGCTCTACAACTACGTAGAGACGCTATATGCAATTGCTTTGCATTATCATAAAACACAATATTTTATTTCCATTGGATATTACAACACATGTTCAACAAAATGTCTTTGTCCCATGATCGGGCGCAATGTGCTTGCAAAGCAAATTCCAAAAACATACTCAAGTTTATAAATAATTACGAAATATTTTATAATATGACATTACTAATGAAACAATGTGATATAGTATTAAAAATAACTGGGAGAACTTATGAGCCTAAGAGATCATTTCGTCTATCAACCGAAAATGAAAAATGAAAATCACTAACTGACCTTGCCATTGTTATAAGCACTGGAAAAGCGGAAGCTACTAGGATGGAGACCTCGCGAATAAATTTAGCGGGGGAGGGGCAAACAAAAGAGTTCGAGGTGTGCCAAGCAGATCGGTTGCGCCCGATGGAATGTTAATATAAGTATACCTAATAGGACTTGTAAACATTAAAAAAAAAAAAAAAGTAATTATACACGAGATTTTGTCTAATTGCCATCATTTTCCTGGCCCTCCAAAACCGGAAGTAGCCTGACCAAAAAATCTTCTGATTATTTCTTTTCACTTAAAATGAAGTTCGTAAATCGTTCCCTGAAAGAGCACAAAAAACTTCCTTTGTATTTTCTTGCTCATTTCTTAACATCTGATATTTTATATAAATTTTTAATTTTGATTTTTTAATATCTCGCTTTCGCTTAATTTAAAGAGTTAAAATTTGAATTGGTAATGTAATTAATAAACAATTAAATACTTTTTTAGAGTTTAAACATTTTTCAAAAAAATTCTGATAAAAATTGTGTTTATTTAAGTTTAATCTAAAGACAAAATGTAATTTGAAGGTCATTGTGTTTCTGAAATGTCATCATATGTTTATTGTAATGCTTATGAAGCGATTACAGCAAAGTTAAGGTTTGTATCAGAAATTTTTTAATTCATTCTTACACTGTGAAAAAAAAAACGCAAAATTTGCAGAAAAGTAATGAAAGATTCAGAGATCTTGAACTGTTCTGTGTTTCATGATTACATAATTGTTTCATGATTACAGAATCCAAAGATTCTGTCTGTTTCATCATCGGAAACAAAATGTTGAGGAAAGTAGCGGTGAATTAGGCTAGAGACTGACAGTGTTTTATGGCATTTGTGAATAAATCAATTCAAAGCTTTCCACTAAACACAAAACAACGCGACCCCTTACAATTTCCTACTCAAACACTTATCTTGTTAACAGGGACACTAGCATTGGTTAGAGCGCAGATATCATTTATTCAAACTAGTTTTAATTCAAAGGGTCAACTGTAATTTCAAGATGCTCGTGAAATTGAACTCATTTAGAATGTCTAAATCCATTTTGCACTTGGACAACTCTGAGGAAGTGGCTACATTGGGTCTAGGATACCACATTCAATTTCTGTATTTAAATATATATAGAATTAATTTACTAAACTTTACCTGGATTAATAATTGTGATAAAGTCTGTAGGTTAAAAATACATCCAGGAAATAAACATACATGTTATAAATATAGACAATTACTGAAATAATCAATGATAAATAAATGGTGGAACTTTTTCTTTAAAAATAGAACTTTATTATCAATTTCAATTAAAATAAGACTTTTTTTAATTATCTTACTGTGTTTGGTTGTTTCAACTCGAAGAAAGTAAAATAACAAAACTAAAGAATTAAAGTCAATTCTTCTAAGTAATTGTTGTAAATACTAATATCTAATCACATCTATAAAATACATTAATGTTTAACTGCAAAATTTCATCTGGAAAGAGTCTTAGATGGTTTATGAACACCAAAATATAAACATAAGACAATAAGACAAATTTCTTTAGTACGAATGGTGATGCATGTCACTGATTTACAATTTGAGTTACCACGTCGACAATATTCTATGTAACAAAATGACACTCCCAATCACGTACCTGTATTAGTAACCCATAGATATCATTCGGAAAACTGAATTTGTACTATTGATCAAGATGAATCTGATGAAGTCATAGATATGTTTTGTGATTTTACGTTAGTTTATACTCCAGTTTTTTAGAAATTAAAATTAATAAGACAAAGCTACTTCTGTAAAGGTAATACAACTGCATGATTACTAATTTCATTACTGATGGATGGAGAATGTTATAAATGAGAGAGAATAACCTCAACTTCGGAATTATCAAACAAAGAATAATTTTCTATAATTACTAGACGGGTGCCGGAGCGAAGCTACTAGACTTGCGTATATAGCATCAAAGAAAACTTTATTTATTTAGCAAATTATGATTAAGATAGGAGAATGTACGACTTCCCAGCCCATTACGACTTCTCCGCTTAACTCAGGTGTATTGCGAGTTGGCACCACACACCTGGGTTTGTCGCCACACACTTCCTGGTCAGTTTGCCAGATTATTCCCTATCTTGTGGGAATTTCGAAAAATCCGGCCTTATTCCTTGTCGACATCCTAAAGGGAACCTCTGTGCAAAATTTCAGCTTTCTAGGTCCAAGGGTGGGCGTTGATGAGTCAGTCAGTGAGGGAGTCAGGAATTTTCTTTTTATATAGGTAGATTTTTATGAATTTTGTTTTGTTAAACTCATTGATTAGTTCTTCATAGATTATATTTGGATCTGTTATTTTCTCCTTTTCAACTTTTATTATCCGAGATTCGTTCTTTACATATTATTCCTGGTGTTTCGATATCATGCTTATTTATGAAAAGATGATCTGCATTTGTTTTCGTATTTCCATGAATTGTACAGTTGTTTCTTGTTGTTCCATAAAGACAAATTTTGAAACCATTATTGCACATAAGTTTTTGGTATTTCTGTAGGCTACTGCATTGTTTTATTCATTTTGAAAAGATCTACATTTACGTCGCCAAATAGTATAGTTGGACAGTTGTTTAATATATTTAATTTTTTATGAATATATTCTCTAATTCTTAAGTAAATTTACCTTTGTTTGTGTTTTGTTGGTTTATATAGGGCTAAAATGTTAATATTTTGTGTTTGATAACACAAACACATTTTTGATTACGAAACATATTAGGTTTTATTACAAAACTTCATGATAAATAACGTGTTTTGTGAACATTTTTGAATCATTTTCCAAAAGATTTCTTTCTCCGACGTTTTAGTAATTTATAATTTAACATTTTGCTTATAGAATGACAGACAGAATAACCTTTTTATAATATACGTTTTTATAATATATAATAATAATAGCCGGGTACCATCGCTACGCTCCGGAACCCTTTCATATATAGCATTCAAAAAACAAACTTTATTTATTTAGCAAATTACTGTTGCGATCGTAGGAGAATATATAACTTTCCAGCCCGTTGTGGCCTCTCCGAATAACTCGGATGTATTGCGGGTCGGCGTCGCACACCGAAAATTCATATTTTTGCATGTATCTTGCAAACGCTGAAGCGTTTGTGAATAAGTGATGCATCGTTCGATAGAACTTTCAAATACCAACATTTTCTCAATATAATGTTGTCTTCCATCTTTTATACTTTTCATTTAAATTGAGAAAAAGTCAAATTTGACCCTTTAAAAGGCGCCATCTTGGAAACCAATAACTTTTTTCGAAAGATTTTTGTAGCATTTTGTTTGTCTTAAAAAGATCTACAGTTTATCCATTTACATGACCAATCTATCTCTTATAGTTTGGTCACAAAATTGGAAAAACGTAAAGTCTTATGACAGACAAAATAACGCTTTTATAATATAAGATTGTATAAAGTACAATCGCCAAATACCATTCCTCTTTTGTTTATTACATTAAAAGTATATTTTATTTTTGATAGAAAATAAAAAAAATCTTAGCTGTTATTAAGAAATGTATTCTTTTATTATATTTTGTTATATTTTATTATATTTTTATTTCCAAAGGACTCGTCTAAGTTATTCTAGAGAATATAGATCTTAGTTTATTAATCGCTGAGCATAAACTCTTAAAACGAAACTTAGGTTGGATATTATTTTTAGACGAATAGATCTGACCATCCGTTTTCCATCTTTTGGAAGATTGGTTCAAAAAAAATAATTATCATTTAAAGACATCGGGAAATGTTAGTGATGGGCTTCACGTATTAAAAAAAAGGATTCTTCTTAATTTAGATTAATAATTTTCTCATGTCTTCTGATTACAAAATACATAATTTTGAATCAGTCTTTTCCTCTATCTGTTCGTTCGTCTGTGATCGAAAATTAGGAAACTGAAGGTTTATTGATAGTTCACGACACAGGTTGGACATGGGTGTTGTTTCTCGTATTCCCTGTCCATCTGAAGGCTAGAATACTCACTTCGGTCTATTTTAGTCTTCCTATGATTGCAACTCTCCTTTCTAAATACAAATAATCCTGTGACAGACCAAGGGAAACTGGATTAGATTATTCTCTCTAATTCTCTACTAAGTAAAATAAGATGATGATTCGAATAAGGAATTTGAGATAATTCAAAATATTACAATATTAAAAGATCATTTTTTTACTGTAGAGCAAGAATATATTTAAATGCGTTAGGCTTCATTTAAATTGAAAATAATTTTATCTTGAAAATACTTGAGGTTTTACTAAATCTTTACAAAATACTGAATCATTGCAGAATTTTTAAACGTAAAAATAAGTGTAACAAAGTAAATAGAAGAAGTCAATTCATGTTTTTTAATAAAAACAAAACCAATTTCAATCTATCAAACATCTACACAGAAGTTAGAAAAGACACTACAATAGATTGTCGCAACAACTAGTTTATTCAAAGCCGTTGTAATTTGAAGGACAAGAACAATTTAAAATGAGGCCTGCATTAAGTTGATTTAGTAAATCTAGACCCTATTTTGCACTATTTGAACAACTCTAATAGGTGGCCAAAATGGATATCATATTCATTCTCAAAATAATTGATTCAGTTAACTAAACTTAACTATACTTAATTTTTAAGATTAACTTAACTACACCTAATTTTTAAGTCGTAATATCAAACTATCGGCACCTACACCACAGGTATTCTTAATATAAGTATACCTAATAGGACTTAATAAAAACATTAAAAAAATGATTTTGTTTAATTGCCATCATTTTCCTGCCCCTCCAAAACCGGAAGTAGGCTTAACCAAAAAACCTTCTTATTCTTTCTTTTCACTTAAAATGAAGTTCGTAAATCGTTCCCTGAAAGAGCACAAAAAACTTTCTTTGTATTGTCTTGCTCATTTCTTAACATCTGATATTTTAAATAAATTTTTAATTTTCATTTTTTAATATCTCGCTTTCGCTTAATTTAAGTAGTTAAATTTGATTTGGTAATGTAATTAATAAACAATTAAATGCTTTTTAGAGTTTGAACGCTTTTCAAAACAATTCTGAAAAAATTGTGTTTATTTAAATTTAATTTAAAGAATAAATGCAATTTGAAGGTCATTGTGTTTCTGAAATGTCATCCTATGTTTATTGTAATGCTTATGAAACCGTTATTAGCAGGGACACTAACATTGGTTGGAGCGCAGATATCATTTACTCAAGCTAGTTTTAATTCCAAGGGTCAACTGTTATTTTAGGATGCTCGTGAAATTGAACTCATTTAGAATGTCTAAATCCATTTTGCACCTGGACAACTCTGAGGAAGTGGTTACATTGAATCCTAGATACCACATTCAATTTCTGCATTTAAATATTTGGAGAATTTTTTTTACTAAACATTATCTGGATTGATAATTGTGATAATGTCTGTTTCTTAAAAATACATCCATGAAATAAACTACATGTTATAAACATACACAATGACTGAAATAATCAGTGATAAATTAATGGTGGAACTTTTTCTTTCAAAGCAGAACTTTATTATCAACTTCATTTAAATAAGACTTTTTTTTAATTATCTTGCTTTGTGAAAACAAAGCCTGTTTCAACTTGAAGAAAGTAAAATCACAAAACTAAAGAATTAAAGTCAATTCTTCTAAATAATTATTGTAAATACTAATATCTAATCAGATCTATCAAAATATATTAATGTTTATCTGCAAAATTTCATGTGGAAAGGGTCTTAGAAGGTTTATGAACACCAAAATATAAACAGACAATAAGACTAATTTCTTTCGTATGAAAGTGGATGCAATCACTGAATTACAATTTGAGTTACAACGTCGACAATATAATAAACTAACACTCCCAATCACTTACACGTATTAGTAACCTATAGATACCATTCGGAGAAAGAATTTGTACTGTGGATCAAGATGAATTTGATCAAGTCATAGATACCTTTTGTGATTTTACATCATTATGCTCCAGTATTTGGTTAATTAAAATTAATAAGAAAAAGCTACTTCTGTGAAGGTAATTCAACTGCGTGATTACTAATTTCGTTACAGATGGATGGAGAATGTTTAAATGAGAGAGAATAACCTCAACTCTGGAATTAACAAACAAATAATAATTTCATATCAGTATTGTATAAAGTACAATCACCAAATACCATTCCCCGTTTGTTTTTTATGTTAAAAGTATATTTTATTTTTGATAGAAAATAAAAAAAATCATAGCTATTATTAAGAAATATATTCTTTTATTATATTTTGTTGTAAAAATGGTGAATAATACGAAATTAATTTTAGAAAAGTAATTTAATCTTCCACAATTTTAAATCAATACAATTTTTAATTCTTTAAAAATAACTGTTGCACCAATCTATATATATAACAATGAATGTTTCTTTCTTTCTTTGTTCTTTATACACTCCTAGGCCTTTTGACCTATCTGGACCAAACTTTGCAGAATTGGTCTTTAGGATCCTGCGCAAAAGATAGGCTACCTTAGAACCGGGACCCCCCCCCTTTAGGGGTTGAAAAGGGGAGAAAAAGCCAAATGTGCACCTGGTGGTGACAACGAGAACTGGAAACCATTCATATATGCCGTGTGCATTCCTATACCATTCATCAGATTGCGATGAAACTTTGGTGAGTTCTTGTGGTCACGCCCGCGAAGCTATCTGAATTAGCAGAACACTATTATATTTAGGGTCCCTTCTCGGGTCCCAAATCTATTGCAAAAAGTAAAAAAATTCGCTCTCCAATGGGGGGGGGGGGGAGGGACACCACCTTTCCATGGGGGGAAGGCGATACGTCTACGTAAGTGTCTCATCCCCGACCGACACCGGCTCCTTATGCTTAGAGCCCCTTCACGGGCCCACAAATCTATTGCAAAAAATCAGAAATCGATCCCCTAAGCGGTGCAGGGACACCATACATGGGAGGGGGGGGGGGAAAAAACAAGGGGATAAATTTCCCCTCCCCCCGCCACCCCCGGAACCTTTTTTTTTGGACCCCTTCTCGCCCCCCCCCCCCAATTCTAATGCAATAAGTTAAAAATTCGTCTATTATAAATCCGCAACATACTCACATGAATAAATGCTATCAAACATACATTTATTCAAAGTAATTTTCGAAGAGATATAACACGTCTCTTCTTCTTCAGCTTAAAATTGTAACGAAATAAAAAAAGAATTTAAATAACAATTAAGGAAGACTACGTGAATATAATGTTACATCGATTGTTAAAAAACAATTGCTATTAAAACAATTACAATAATTTAAGAGTAGTACAAGTCATTAACCATTAAACACATCTAGTTTTACTTTGTTTTTACAACTTTCACAATTTTTATTGACTATTTCCTTAGCCATTCTTGTTATCCTTTCATTCACTTGTATCCCATCATTTCTATTTAAATTACTACTTTTTGTGTTCCTAATATACATGCTTTCTATGATTTTTCTTGTCTTATGTTCTTTTTCATAAGAAGAAGAAATTAGGAAGAAATATGGAATAAAAATTCGTCTCCTATGGGGGCAGGGTACCACACTTGGATGGGTTGAAGGCGACACAAGGATTTAAGTATCCTATCCCGACCCACACCGGGCCCTTTTTTTCTTGGAGTGGCATTGTAACGCATGCCGGGTTCAGCTAGTAATAAATATTTTAAATATAAAAAATTATCTTTTTATCATTTCAGGTTTTTGTCAAAATTTTTTGAGTTGAAAATATCGAGTAATACTTCTAAACACCCAAAAAAAGTGACTGATTTTGAATATTAATTTAAATTAATTGATGAATATTTTGAAAATTAAAAACAAGAAAGCTGAAATACCAGATTTAAATACCAGAATTTTAGATAAATTGTAAAAAAGAAATATATGAAAGAAATAAAAAGTTTCCAGTTGCCAGCATTTGCTTGAATCACGACCGTAAACATCATGAGTTAACAAATATTTCAAGAAAATTTAAGGGTACAACTGAACTGTAAATAAACTTTTTTATGTATAAAAGAATATATTTTTTTTTGTTAATTTATTTGAAAAAAATTGATTTAACAAAAAAAAATCCTGCTAATAATAAATCTATCTGCTTGAGTGATGACCTCGGCTAAGGTAAAGTCATAAATTTTCCAAAAGAAAAAATATATCCGTCTTCAAGAGAGCGGACGAATTTTTGTTTAAACTTCTCCAAAATCTTATTATATGATAAATTTCTATAGATGGATTAGATTAAATAATTAGAATCCATTTTTTAAGACATCAACTGAAATCCACTCTTATTTTATAAAGCTTGGATATCTGAGTTTCTCTTAACTTTCTTGCTGTGATTTCTCGAATTCAACTGACTTTGAAAAAGGTACAAATATAAAACATTGATCATGTCTCGTCCGGAAATTTGCATACCATGTTTTAAGAAGATCCATCCAGCGATTCAGAAGTATTAAGGTATATAAACTGACTGATTTGATGACCTTCACTTTCCAAAGACTGTCATTAATATTTCACCCTTAGTTTTCTGTAAATATCAAGTTTGAAAAAAGAAAATGTATTTGAATAATTTGTCCATTGCACTTTAATAATTAGGAATTCGTAAATAAGTAATTTCAAATTCAAACATAGCGATTTACATACTATACTAGAGATAGTTTTCATTAACGAGAGTTGATCCAAATAAAAGTTCAAAACTATTGTAAATCCTAAAGCAAACCCTTATTGAAATACGATAAGATAGTGTCCTTAAAATGGCACAGATACGTTTGAGGTATTGGTTACATGTTCGATCTGACTGTCGATTCCAGCCGTATTATAAAGAAGTCAGGATTCTACTGTTGTAGCCACTTCTTCATTGCATAATGTTGAACTTCTTCATTACATGGGAAGCGTCGACCTGCCATGTGCTCTTTTAAGGCAGGGAACAGATGCAATCAATGAGAGCCAAATTCAAACTGAATGGCAGATGTCCCAAAATTTTCCACTGGAAGCCGTGCAGCATATTCGGTATGATCGGGCATTGTCATGAAGTTAAGATCATCTTTCAGAAAAGCAGGACTTACTCTCTGCCCAAAGAAAGGGTGTAACTCAAAGCGGCATTTTGAAATGATAGCGCACACCACCAATGACACGGACGATACAGACCACGTGAGCAGTACAGCCTTCTATCGGATATCTTAGCAACCGCTATTATTAAGGCAAACTCAATATTTTAAATTCTAGTAAATGGGATTCCAAATGATCTTCTAATTCATTTATTTCATTACAGACACGTTCTGTAATCTATTTTACGATCCTGAGAAAATCAATGAAGATTCCAGAAATATCAGGATTCTTTAACAACATCCAGTAAACGAAGACTCCAAGAAATGGAAAAAGTTACTCATTAGAGAAATACGTTTCCAATCTTTATTTGAGTTAAGATTTCTTGAAGACATTGGATGGAATTTATTCTGATTCATAAGTTATATAGTTTTTGTTATCTCTTCTCTTAATGATGTTTCTTTAGAGGTCGTTAAAACTTTGCTTCTGATAATATGTTCAGACATTGGATAAAGTCTGATCATTTCTGTTGTTTCTTTATGTTAAGAATTGAAATAGAAATAATCAAAGAAGGAATGAAAAATACTTTCAACCAATTCATCTCCAAATATTTACAAAATTCACAAAGCCTATTACTTACAATTCTTAACAGAAATTTCAATATTTTATAATATCACAATGTCAATAATATTACAATTTTAAGTATTAACTGTAAAATTTTATTATTTAAAGAAATTTAAATATAATAACCTTAATTATTTTAATATTTTTCATTACTGAAACAAGGAATTTCTATCGATGTCCAACAATGCTTATAAGCGTGGTTTTTAATTCATTGTTGTCCACGCGCATTTTGATAGGATTTAAAATTGAATTTAAGAAAGAAATGAGAATTTCATTAATTTTCAGACAAACATCAAATCAACAAAGTCATTACAATTCAGGAAAAGTTTTTATATATTTGTTTGTCACACTTTTAAAAATAAAAGACAAATAAAACTTAATAGTTTAAGAAAAGTAGACATTCAGTTCTTGCGGTAACTTCTTTATGTTCAAATATTTAGTCATTAAAGATTAAAAATTTAACTTAAACAAAATTTGCCTAAATTAAACTACAAGTTAAATTACTGTAAAGATATTTTAATTTAGGTATATTGTATATAACTACATAAGGCAAATTAAATCATTTTTAACTAAAAACAAATGAAGAATATTTGTAATTTTTATAAATACAGTAAAACCTCGTTAAGTCGTCACCCGGATAAGTCGTCACTCCGTTTAAGTCGTCGTTTTCCTTTGGTGCCGACAAGGTCTCATAGACAATAATGTAAAATAACCCTCTTTTACTCGTCACCAAATTTAATTTTACTCCGGATAACTCGTCACCCTCAAAACTGGCGAAAAGCATTTTTATTCTCAATTTTGCCTGCTATCTTTTCAGCCGCGCCCCTTCACTCTAAGAAAGCCTAGCCTTTACGGGGAATTTTCACCTGGGAAATTCACTTGGGAAATTATACACTTCTCGCTGCTTGTCAAGTATATACGTTTTTCTTTACCGCTACTGAGTGTGATTTCATTTCATAGCGAGTAAGCTCCGCTGTAACGGCTATTTTTTATCTTGCAATTTCTTGGTTCGATTATATTTGTAACATGTCAGGGAAACGAAAACTTTTCTCGTTATGTTTTAAAGAAAAAAAAAAAGACTTAATTGCACTTTTTGAAAAATCAAATGCTTCAAAACTAGGTTTTGCCAAAGAACACCATATTCCCAGGACTATATTAAACGGTATTCTTTCATCGAAACAAAGAAATTGAAGAAGTTGACAGCAAAGACAAAAGAAAGAGAATGAGGAAATCGAAGTTTGACAAGATCGAGGAGGCTTTACTTCGATGGCTAAAACATGCCAGATGGCAAAATGTGCCGATTTCTGCCGTGATTCTCAAAGAAAAAGCCATGGAAGTTGCTTTGTAGTTGAATATTGAAGATTTTGGCGGCAGCAATGGTTGGCTGGAACGTTTCAAAGACAGACATTGCCTTTCTTTTGAAACGATTATAATGTGGTAACTATAAAAATTGTTTTTTTTTTTTTTACTTTCCACTCATTTGCATGTATTGATTTCTGAAAATCTTGTTTATCTCACCGAATCCTACAGCAATTCATAAAAATACTGTATTTCATTTTTTTTTTGTTCGTTTTTTTTTTTTTTTTCAAAAATTCCCACTCCGCCTAAGTCGTCACTCCGCTTAAGTCATCAAAAATGTTTGGTCCCTTCAGTGACGACTTAACGAGGTTTTACTGTATTCCAATCAACAACAATTTCTTCAATGTTCAACATTCATCTTAAAAGGTTTTCCATAACAGCCAATGATATTAAACTTAAAAACTTTTACATTCCTTATTATTTTAACACCAGCTCCTTTCCTTTAAACAGGAATATGTCATAACAATTGAAAGAATTTCTGAAGATTCTAACTATTAATATTTAATCTTAAGACCTAAAAATTATCGAAAATATTGATAGCGATCGAAAGATAGACTTTTACATTTTATGAAGTAGCACATAATTATTATTTTTTATTATTTAGTTTTTTAGTAAATACCCATATGGGTGCTATTGGATTTATCCTGTCCGTCTGTGCGTTTCAGGACATGGGTTCGTTAGAGTATATTGATCCTTAGCCATGCCCCTACATGTGGTTTGAATATTACAAACGAATTCTGCAACACCCTGTAAAATTTAATCCAGTCGAGATAAACATCTTTTCCGTTTATAAAACTTCATAATTTTCTCTCAACTGTATTCCACACAATATTTCAACGTGTAAGTTACCGATCTTCTTCAGGTGATCGAATTTACCGATCGAAATACTACGTGGATTAAAGTGGAGAAAAAAATATTCAGTTTTATGAGTATATTTCTATAACGAGTTATAATATCTTTTCAATGATAGCAACGTAATATTCTTAAATTGGGAAAAAGAAACAATTTTATTATTTGTATATTTACTTAAGAAGAAATCATTGCAGACAACAGAAAAGTCTCATTCCTTAGATACAAAACCTCAATCACAAAAATAAATAACAAACTAAAAATAAATAACAAAAATAACCACTAATTGCATGAAATTGAATGTTAATACAGGTAAAATGAGACACGTAATTGACTAATAGTAATTTAGAAGTCAATACATAATCATGGATGAAATATTAAGGAAAGTATTAAGAGTATTTTTTTTTAAATAATACTACTGCACGTTAAACAAGATGAATTATTGAAAGTACTCTATAAGTTGTGTCTGTAACTTCTTGTTTATTTCCGTTTCTCCATTGTTTTATCATCTGAACATTATATTTAATCTCTCTATTCTGAGAAGACTCTTATGGTTCAAGATATGGAATGAAACGATTCGAAGGAATAAGATTGATACCTGATAAAAGAAATACAATTAACTAATGTGACCAAAATGAGACGGACTGGATCCAATGCTCGCATTTAATACAATTACTTAAATATCTCAACAATACAGGGTGTCTCAAAATCAAGTACTAACCCTTCGATAGTTAAATACATCAAAGTTTTAGTACATTTTTTTGAGACACCCTATCTTTAAATATCTATATGCTTCTTAAAGAGAGAATTCTATTTTGAAAAGATTGTTCAATAAGATAATAACTTTGTAATCAAAACAGAAAATTTACAATTAATACAACATTTTCGGTTTGATTGTTTTCAATTCTACTTTCTATTCACTGAAAATCTAACTGAATTGAAATGTTTTCTTTTGTGTGAATAAATACAATTTTATTTTAATTCTAGTAATGTTTCTACCTTCTTTTTTGCAGTTATAATCAGATACTGGCAGTTACGGTAAAATAAGCGGCGCAACAAAAAATCTGGTCTTCCTAATTAATTTAAAATTCAATCCATTATTTTAAAGGAATCATTGATGGACTTTAATACAAATATTAAATGAAATTTGTTAAAATAATCGAATGAAATTTTTAACGAAATTTATAAAATGATTACTCCCATTTCATTCGTTTTTGTGGCTCTAAAATAAAGATTCTTAAAGTTCTTATCATGGAATTGAGTGACAGTTTTTGGAATCTCTTCAAATAAACTTTCATCAAAGTTCGCGTAATTGAATCTTGCTCTTTTCTAGGGGATCTACAAAATAATAAAACAATTCGTGTTGTACTAATATTCCTTAAAGAAAATATTTTGTTTTTATTCGTTGTCAGTTTGAATTAAAGCTTTTAAATAAAACTGCAAAAATCTAACTTCATTAACTATGACTTTTCCATTTTATGATTACAAATGTACTTAAATCCCATTCACAAAATTTCTCACTGAAATGCTTGAGGCTAATCATGAAAATGAAGTCATTTCAATCAGAGAATTCATGAATGTTTGACTGATTGTCTTCTACCAAACTTCCGACAACATGATAAAGAAATGAATGAAAAAATAACAAGGTAATAAACGCTTTTAGACAGTTTCAAAAGCAAAGCGGCCCCATAATATGCACAATTTTATTAGCACAATTTTATAAACAAATTTTTATCAGAAGCGATCTCTACAACGATGACAACAATCTTAATAACCGCAACAATTGCGCCGTTTGCATTCGCAGCAATCACATGTATAATAATAAGGTAATTAAAACAATAACAGATTTTTTGGTTTGTCGCAACCCTTTATTAGTAAACCACTTCTTAGGGGGTAGGGAGTGGTTCTTCAGGTCTGATTTTTTTGGACGTGCACACATACTTTTCGATGCTGAACACAATGGTGAAGGTTTCATTCTAATATCTCTAACCGTTTGGCCACTACAGAGTTTGACATCCAGTGTCTCATCAAGCAGACTTAAATGCAAGAGCGGTCACCTATTTTTACAGGGAAGCGGTAACATACAGTCGGACCTCTACTTAACGAAGTCGCTAAATCCCGAAAAAAAGTTCGTTATATGGAAAATTAGTTAAATAGAGATTCACCTTTTAAAATTACTTTAAACTATTTAAAACAGATTAACATAAATTAATAATAAATATCTATTGAAATAAATGAATATTTCATTTCGTTTTTAAAATTTTGGAATAAAAGGATTATATTATGATCCTTTTAAGCAGAGGTAAATACTTTTAAAACATGCTTATGACTTTAGAGTACTGGTAAGCCAGTGGGAATAAAAGAATAAAAGAAATCGCATTTAGTATTAAACAAAAAAACATTTATAGCTTTTAATCTTGGTACAGATTTACATTCTTCCTTGTAATCTCATTCATTAAAAGTTCATTTACTATATCAAGGGATTTCAGTTCTAGCAAAGTTCAGTTCATTAATTTCTTATCTTCATAAATAAAATCCTTTTCTTTCCCAAAGGTGATCTTTATCAAGTAGGTAGCCTTAATTCTCCACAAGTAATCTTCTGACTAAGCTATCTGTTTTAGCTCCTAATATTAAGTTAAGTCTTTCACTTGTATGAATTAAACTATGGCTAATCACAATAGATAACACAACATCTTATTTCTGTGTTAATGTGCTTGATAACTAATTTCTTATCCTCAAACGATGATAGCAATCATTGAATGTTTTTCACCTTATGACTTAATTAATAAAACAGTTGATAAATATATTTATCTACCTAAGATCATCAAATATATTTACATTTATTGTCAATGTTTCGCCTATTAAAGTCTTTTATAATTCTGAAGTTTCCTAGATACCTAACTCCAAAAATAAATTGTACATTTGTTAATCTTTCATTAATTTGAAGTTCCGTGAATTCCCAACTCCAAAAATAAAAATGTTCACATGTTAATCTTTCATCATTTTGTTGAAGTTCTCTAAATTCCTAACTCCAAAATAGATCGATGAATTTAATTCAAAGTTCTGTATTCTTTGATGTTGTCCTAAAATATATAGCTGTTTCTTGTATCCTATACATTTCTTCATTTGTGTTATTCCAACTTGTCTGTGTTCAATTCCCTAACATGTCGGTGTTCTAACAAAATGGAACGTACTCACATTTTCTGTGTACGTAGATAATTTACCAAATTCCATGATAAATTCCGTCTGCGATGAATCGTCTTGGTACTCTGAAGTTCTGATCTCATACGTCCTATTTCCGGATCACTTCCTGTGTAATTTATTTTCTATGTCACTCTTAAAACTTGAATTAATAAATAAATTTTACTTTCAAGTAATAATCAATTTCAAAGCTCGTTTCTTAAATTTCCATTTTGATTTTAGACTTTCTAAAACTACAAAATTTCCAACAATTCTCCCTCTGCTTTGAAAATGGTTTTACGTTGCTACATCAATCCTAGCATTTGCACGTACTTATTAAACTTTAACGCTGTCAGGGGTTTTGTCAGTCAATCTGCAGTGTTGTTTGATGATTCAATATACTCAAGGATGAGTTCATTATTCTCGATGGCTTCTTTAATCACATGATATTGTAGTGATTTTTATAGTTGTATCGTAGTTTTATCGTTATTTTAT
>JAFIDM010089998.1:0-16687 GCA_023159025.1 Thereuonema tuberculata
CAAATAGACTGCAAATTGCTTCTTAACTGCTTTATTTTTCTATTTTTCCCCCTCAAAGATGCAATTTTTTGTCTTTGTTCTTTTCATTACCAAAATTGACATGTCAGATATAGTTCGTGTGTTGAATTGTCTTACAATCTGTCTAAGAACTTGGTTATTAAATTTTTGTTTAGAAAACTTTGTTTTATTTTAATGTAATGTCTCGTAACGGTTACATTAATAATGTCTATTTACCTGTCTCGAAGATTATTAGAAGGATCTGAACTTTTTGACTAGTAAAGTAAGAATTAGTAACAGATATGTTTGAATATTTTATTTCTGATTTGATCAGAAGGAATTTGAATTATTGTAAAGTATGAAATGATTGAAGCTGATGTACAAAGATTCACCACAAACGAATATTAGGCTGCGAACAAAACATTATTGGAATGTTCATCTTCTTTGTAGTTTTTATTAAATAATTCTTGGTATTTCTCAAACTCATTTCCAAATAGCAAGAAGCAATGGCTACCCTTTGCTAATTGGTTTTGTCGGGAGGAGAATTCTTTTTTAATTATTCTAAAAACTGTAAATTATTCAAAATTCTGAATTCTAAATAAATTTATTTAGGTTATTATCTGTTTTCATTTTAAATATTTTCAGAACAAAACGATAATTTATTGGAAATAGCTACACAAAGTGAGCAAGTCAGTGTTGGCATTGGATGCAAGCTATAACCTGGAAAGAAGCTGTTACCCGACGTGGCAGTGATTTAGACAGTTGGCGGATTGTGTTCTGCGGGATTTCTTGCCAAATCGTCTCCTATTAACGGAGTAATTCGTCGTCATTTTGGGATGGTCGCAGGCGACGCCCCATCACATTCCAAACGTGCTCAATAGGAAAGAAATCTGGCTATCCAAGGAAGTTTGTCATAACCACAAAGACAATCGATGGAGAGGCGTGCCTTGTGTGGCCGGGTGTTATATTGCTGAAAAGTAAGCGGGGGGGGGGGGGTGCCGCGTAAAAGAAACGCCAAAACAACGGGTCGTAGAATATCGCGAACGTACCGCGGTCCTGTGAGAACAAACAAAATGCCACTACAGACTATAACTCCCTGTTGTCGGTCTGTGTGGCGTGCGACAGTAAGAGCTTGATCCTGAAGATGATCGGACTGTCTCCAGAAACGTCTGCGCTGATCGTCGGGACTCAGTTGAAAACGGGACACATCACTGAAGACAATTCGTCTTCAATCAGCACAGTTCTACGTTGATCGTTCCCGGCACCACTGTAATCTCTCTTGATGTGGGACTGGTCAGCGGTAGGCGGCGTAATGGGTGCCCAGAGCGAAAATTCTGCCCTCGTAGTATTCTATTCGTGGTCCGGATGGTCACTTAGTATTAGAATATTTTTCAAGCCTTTAAACTTTTGTTACTTTCATGACTTTAAAAAAACATAATAAAGTAAATTTAGGAAATTATGTTTTAAAAAAAGTAGACTTTAAGATTTTTTTAACTTTTTCTTAATCTTTTGATCTTCCAACATTTTTTAAAATAATTAGCGACTAATCCTGCCTGGTTGTACATCTTTTTCTGATGCATATCTTGTATTTCACAGCTTGATGTCAGTTACTCTGCAATACAAATTCGGCAATCCCAAATCAAATTACCTTTTTCTTCAAATTTGGTAATCCTGAATCAAATTAAGCAAATATGAGCATTTACTTTTTAATCTTTATATATTTTATTTGTGGTGGAGCAACCTGTTCGTCGGTACATGCATTAAAAGTTACCAAGAAAAACATCTTTATTAAAGCTCACTAACAATTTAATTTTATAGACATTATTTTTTCTTTAATGTGCTTAATTAAATTATCCAAAGTCAAGTTAAAAAATATCCTCAAAAACATTCATTCTTGGAGTCACCTCCTAATTTTAAGCTATTATATGTTCAAGTTTCAAAGGTATTTATAATAGAATTGATATAAACAATCACTTAAATACAGAAACACAATCACTGCAACATAGAATTTTATTTATTATATTAGTAATGGATATTGATTATGATTTTAATTCAAATTTACGGGTTTAAAATACATATTTATTTGTTAAAACAATTAATATTTCCAAATATAATATATTAAAAGTAGCGATTGATAAAACACACACTTACACTTAGATATTATTCTTATATAAATATGCAGTATAAGAATTATTTCTGTAGCATAATTTTTAAATACACTAATATTACAGATGAATAAATTTTATATTTAATTTATTTACAGTCACGTATATACCGGGTGATCAAGAAATAACAGGAGGTGTTCGGAGCCCTGTAGCGTGTTATGTACTGGACGAAATAGAACAAAATTTAGCCACCATACACTTTAAAGTATACGGTTTCGATTTGTCAAGAAATAAAAGTAGTATCAAACAACGCCGATAGGGGAAGTTCTGGCGCTGCGGTCGAAAAATGCATCATGAAATTTGCATGTACGGGTACTTTGTGACACGATATCGAGGAGAAAAAGAGGGTTGCGGGAATTCTAGCCATTCTGCAAGAAGTCGCCCGTCGATGGTGTTGTCACTACGTGATCGTGCCGTATTAGTCAAGCTGTTTTATCAGCGGGATGAAAATGCCAATGCTGCTCTTCGTGAATATTGGCGGTTAAAACAGTTACGTAGAGGACCGATGACCAACTTACGAAGAATGGTTGAAAAATTTGAAAGAACAGGAACTCTTGGTGTGCAACCAGGCCGAGGTCGTAAACGTTTCAAGCAGGAACAAGTTGAAGAAGTTGCAACTGCCGTTCAGGATCAGGCGATAGCTAATAGCAGGGTACCAGCAGTGCACGTTCAATATCACTAATTCAAGAATTGCTCCCAGGGGATAGAAATACCCGATTGGAGTTTGCTTTGAGATTTTTGGCTCGATTGGAAGTGGATGATGAGTGGCCGTGGCGGATATTATGGAGCGATGAAGCTCACTTTCCTGTGCACGGTGATATCAACACACACAACTGCCGTATTTGGGCTGATACAAATCCACACGTTGGTCAAGAGATCCCCTAACATTCGCCGAAAGTCACAGTTTGGTGTGGGTTCACTGATTCTTTTATCATCGGCCCGTACTTTTATGAAGAAGTTGATAGAAATGGACTAGTGACTTGTTCTGTCAATTCCGACAGGTATGCCGATATGCTCGAGAACTTTGTGATACCTCAACTACAGCAAAGAAATTGTATCGCATCAACCATTTTCTTGCAAGATGGTGCGCCACCGCACATCGGACGTCGGGTGAAGGATGTCCTGCGTCAACATTTCACAGATGCTAGAATAATTACCGGTAGTCACGCATTTCCCATGAATTGGCCTCCGAGGTCCCCTGATCTGAATCCTTGCGATTTCTGGTTGTGGGCTACCTGAAAAGCATTGTATATCAAGGACATGTTCCTGACATTCCTACCTTAAAAGATCAAATAACGTTACATGTCAGACGAATAAATGCCGATATGCTGCGAGCCACCGTCGAAAACCTCATGTACCGCATGCAATTAGTGGAACATCAGACTGGTGGTCACCTTGAGCCAAATTTGTAGGCTATTATAATAAACGTTTTTCATTGGTATTTGGTGTGCTGTTGTTTACTGTTTCCATTGGCAGTTATGCATTCTTTTTCACACATTATGCGCTTGCAGCGCCAGAATTTTCCCTATCGGCATTGTTTGATACTTTTTTTTTTCTTGACAAATCGAAACAGCATACTTTAATGTGTATGGTGGCCAAATTTTTTTCTGCTTCGTCCAGTATATAATATGCTAAAGGGGCTCCGAACACCTCCTGTTATTTCTTGATCACCCGGTATTTTGAAAAAAAAACAAGAAAGTATGATACAATATTTAATTTGAAATATATATTCAATTACTACTTCAATAATATGAAGTAATAATATAACGTAAGGTGAAGTTGGGAGAGATGACACATGGGTAGAGATGACATATGAAATGCAACTTCAAGAAGGTTTCGCAGTACACTGCAGCGCATCATTTGACCAAAATCCGAGGCCAGTCTGAGCTTCAGTGTGTGTAGAGTGATGGTGCTGAATTGATATGTGACATTTTATTGAGTTTTTCTTCCGATGGTATGATATGTGCTTGAATTTTCGTTGATTTTGCGAATTTGTTTAGTTAACAACCTTTTTAAGGTATCTTTCGCTATAATTCACTGTGTAAACATGTAAATAGATTAAGCAAGGTTATGTACCGGTCACTAGTATCTTGGGTCCCAAGTGGTGGAAATGGCGCTGCGTATCATCTGTCCCATCGCTTGGGGGAGAGATGACACGTATCATCTCTCCCATTTTTTTTATTCTTCTTTAATTTTTCTCTTTCTTTTATTTTATATTCATCACAATATAATTACAATTTACATAATTTAAAAAAAAATAATTATCACTACAGTTCAGTTCATGAAAGAGGAGCTTTCGATGACGTAATTTCCTTATAGATTTGATGTTTCCAGGACGTAAAAGCGCCATCTACTGCTAAAAATCCGTATCTGAATCTTACAAACATTACGATAACATTCTGGTTTTTTTATTTCCTACAGTTTCGAATACATAATAATAATAAAAATTAAAATGATTAAAATCGCTCCATATTATTCACCTTGCTTAGTTATGCAAAGTTTGTCCTTTCTTCGTCAGGCTTATGCGATCACAAAACGACGCCATCTGGGACTGACTGCTCGGAGTTCAAGTTGATGACGTCATGACTGGTGACGTTTGTTCCAGACAAAATCAATCGCTACACAATGACTATATATGGCAACTCATTTTTTTTTGAAAAATACTAAAAGTGTCTTATATACTTAAAAAAATAAAATCTAAAGTATTTTGAAATAATTTGCATTTTTTTTTCTCGAAATATACTCGGGCAAAATAAAATGCGTATAAATATTCACATCACAGTTGCTAAGGACTATATACATTAATATATTAGTCCTAACAAAAATTTGTTTTATATTATGTTTTTGGTTTTTGTTTATAAAGACTTAGGTTTTTGCAAGTAAGATTTTGCTAATCTGATAATTGTGGAGATATTTGGTTTGGCTGTAAGAGTCCGGTGAAGAGTGGATACAGTGTCAAGACTGTAAGAAGTGGGCTCACACGAGATTTGCAAAAAAATTCCACTAAGTTTTACTCGTGTATTCATTGTCATAGTGACTTTTTGAGTGAAAAAAATATATTGAATAATATATTTAATGTCTTGACAGCAGGGAATTTCTTTTTTTTTTAAATATTTTTTTTCCAAAAAGTTTCAAAAATATCATTATTCAACTTGATTTTAGTGTTTCATTTCATATGTTTTTATAAAAATAAAATAGTAGCTTGATTTATGCCGATCTCTTACTCCTATTCCTTGTGGCCATCTATCCGCTACTACCCGTGTCATCTCTCATAGGTATGGGAGAGATGAGTCAATGTCAAGCATTTTATTAAATTCTAAAAATAATAAACTGTATTAAACATTATAAAAATAATAAACTTTATAAAAAAATAATATAAATATAAAAGCAAAGGATAAATCAACAGTTTAAAGCTTTCAAACATTTAAAAAATAAGATTTTTAATATTTTACGTGAAAAATTTCAATTGTGTGGCATCTCTCCCAACTTTACCTTATGTTTATAATATATTTATTTATTTCTCTTATTATGAAAAAAAAACTTCTCAAGAAAATTTTTTTCGTAACCTTAAACAGTATATATGATTACAATTCTTGCTCTTTTCTTTCAATGGAAGAAAAAAGAATAAAATCACATCTTTAAATTAATAACAAACATGCAAAAGTAAGCTTAGTTCAGTGGCATCCCTTCGTAACATATATTGATACTTCAAAAAAACAGAAAACAAAGGAAACATATACTCTTAATATAAGTTCTAATTTGGACTCAAACCTTCTGTGCCTATATATTATACAATTAATCTAATTACATTATTTAATTTAGTAGAGATCTCAATTGAAACTCAGTAATACTCATGTAATAATCATGAACAATAAACTAAAGTATCACTCCCTTTAAATGTAAAAACAAGTTTCTACTGAAAAATTACATTTTTTATTTCAACTACACTAGGGTGCATAACTAAGTTCCAGATTTCAGCTGCAATACAAAAACTTGCGTATTTACTGACAGTGTGAATATTATAAATGGTATGCTAATTTTCTCTTGAAACAACAATGTATAATAAATCAATACATAAGAAAAATCCAACTTCCGCAACAGACACCAATATTTCGTCTTTTATTTTCAAGGACTTTCTCAAGGTTCTTATAAAAGAAATATAAAAACTTAAAAAAGATAAACATCACTTGGAATGAAAAAATTTTCTCAAACCAATACAATTAAACAAATAAAAATACAACAATAGCTTTTAACGAGAAATTAACAAAAATACTTTAAATAATAATATAAATTAAAACAATTCTTGTCAAATAAAATCTTTAATTTAACCTCAAAAATCTTATAACCTTTTGTTTCTCATCAAAGACTAAATATGAATGAAATATTTAAACAATTCTAGTTCAAATGAAATTTTAATTGAATATGAAAATTCCTTTTGACCTTTTGTTTTTCAATAAAGATTCTCTGTAAATACCTAAAGACATGTTATTCACTTTTTGCGATTTGTCTTTATTAAAACGTACACAACAATTTATTAAACAAGGTTCCAATGTCAATCTCTTGTTCTCATCTTGTACGTTATATATTACGTTTACAATTGGGTTCGGATTATGACCATGCATAAAGCAATCGTCCGCCCACTCAGATACATTTTTATACTTATTACGGAATGCAAGTATATGTTCCTGTATCCGTTCCTTACTTGCTCTACCCGTGCTTCCGATATAAACCCCATGACAATCCTTACATTGTAGAGCATAAACAACACCCATATTGTGTAATTTTACAGTTTCTTTTTTTTTTTTTTATTTCTGAATAAAATATTATCTTTGTAATATATTGTCTTTATATTGTTATTCTTACATGCTTTTTTCACACATTTGTTGATTTTCATTCCAATAGATAATATTATACAGTTTTTAATTTCACTTTTTTCTTTAATATCTTTAATCTTATTTCTTTTTTAAAATTTTTTTTACAAAAGTTTCCTCAATAAACTCTAAAGGGTACTCATTTATCTGTAAACTATTTTTTAAACTTTCAATTTTTTCTTTCTAAAGTTTCTTGTTCTCTGTATATTCTGTAATTCTTCTTAAATGACCCATGATTGTTCCTTTTTTATTAAAGTTGAAATACGATGGTTATTTGATGTAAAATTTAAAATATGGTTACTTTGATAAGTTTTTCTGAAGTGTTCAAATGTTAATCCTGTAAGTATTTTTTATTGTAATGTCTAAAAAATTTTCATTACAATCTATTTCCTCTTCTATCTCAAATTTTATGTTATGGTATTCATTTATATAATTTAGGAATCTTGAAAACTGTCTACTTGAACCCTCCCATATAATTAAAATGTCATCTACGTATCTTTTATAAAGAAATTTTGCTTCTAACCATTTCATGATATAATTGGCTTCAATCCAATTCATGTATAGATTGCATACCGTTCGGGTGCAACAAAGATTTGGTTGTATTTTTATTTGATTAATTGTATTGGTTTGCGAAAAGTTTTCTCATTCCAAGTGATGTTTATCTTCTTTATGTTTTTATATTTCTTTTTTAAGAAACCTTGAGAAAGTCTTTGAAAATAAAAGACGAAATATTGGTGTCTATTGCGGAAGTTGGAGTTTTTCTTATGTATTGATTTATCTACAAAAGTATGACATTAAGTTTTCGAACAAAGTGTAATATTGCAATGCCTTTAAAAAATATCTCCACCCTCTGCCTTTCTCTGAAGATTCAGCTGTAAATTCTGACAGTGTTTGCTTTAAGAATTTCACTGTACTATTTATTTTTTGTTTCTTAAATTATAAGTTTTACTTATTGATTCATACACCCTGGCTCTTGGCACTTCTGCCTTAGCCTAGACAAGGGGTGATAATTGTGAACCATTAGCCGAAGAATCGTTGCCTAACTGAAGCCGTAGGAGGCAGCTCAGTTATATCCCCAGAAACAGAAGAAACACAGAAGAAAAAAGTAATATCCAAACCCTACGCCGGGATTCGAACTTATGTTCCGACATATCTGCTTCGTCCTTGGCCATAAGGCTATGCCGGGACGGCAAATTAGAGGCAAACTTCAACGTTTTGGAAATTTTCCGGATTTATTAATGTGCTTTTCCCATTACAAAGAATATAGATAATAGATGTGATTGATATTACACACACTTACACATATATATTATACTTATATAAACACTGAGTATAAGAATTATTTCTATAACTCTTATAATTATAATACTCTTATAATTACACTAAGATTGTAGATGAATCACTTTTACATTTAATTTATTTGCACTCACATATTATTTTAGAAAAAAGACATAAAAATTGCTACAATATTTAATTTTAATATTTTATTAATAGTGTAATATTTCAAGATTCTACTGCGAAATATACATAAGGACGACTGATACATATCTACAAAAGGCAATGCATACATGACAGGTCATCAACTCTGCTTACCATTACAAGCGCAATCTCAATATAAAGGCATCTTTAAATAAAAACTAGACCAGGAAACTAAACGGCTTATTCCTCTCACGTGTGGCTACAGTAACAGTCCGAATGCTTGGAGTAGGCAGCAATTGCCAAATGGACACCTGATGGTGAGTGCCAAATATTGTTCATATATCAGCAAAGATTTTGTGCTAATGTTCTTTTTTGATCACAGCCCAATTGATGCAATAATCTATCTATATCTAACCTACAGAATCTTATCCTAAACCTTCAAGTATCAAAAAGAAATTTCCGAATGAAGAATGGAAACTGTTTGGCGAAGCTGTCTTTCTGGAATCTATAATTTTATAGACATTCCTACAGATCCTGATAAGACGAGACCCGTGATGGAATAACTGGAATGTGTTGATACTGTATCCATAGCACTGAATGACAGGCAGCTCATCTTATGCAATCCTCCCCTACAATAAATTGTCTGCAGAAACTAAAGCATATTTAATTAAACAGACACAGAAATTACACTTTCATCTCTTGCGACAGCCGATCACGTAATGTCAATATTGTTTCTTTTCACAAAACCTTGGCAGGTTATGTCAAAATATATATCCGGATAAATTATAATTATTTTTTAAGTTTCATTAATATTATTTCTTTGTCCTCCATTTATTGTATTTGATAAATGATTTGATATTTCTCAATCGCTTTTCAATTGTTCTGTATTAACTGGAAAGTACAGATATCGAAAGAATTAAATGGCTAGCAGGACCTCTTAGATTTTATATTATTTAGTTATTTAGTTTAAGCAGATACAGTTACTCTCTACCGTCAGTCGACTTTCTTTGTCTTCATTTCTTAATTTCTGCCATCATATAATATTTCTTATCAAGTATTTTAAGTATATAAGCAGAGTGCCGTGTATTAACCGTGTGGAAATCTTGAATATAAAATAGAATCGACAATACACTTAGAAATAATATTTAAAAATTAAAAAAATTAAAAAAATTAAATGATGTAAGCAGAGATTGTAAATGTAAATCTGATTGTAAGTACGGTTTAGATCGTCGAAAATTTAGGCTAATTACGTGTTTTCAACTGCAACCCAAATCCTCCTCTAGTATTTTTGAGGTGAAGGTATGAACAGATCTAGTAATTGATTGATATTGTCTTACCTACAGGAAGTTAGTCCACGCCTGTAGGTATCCAGAATAAATTCTAGAAAACAACAAATTGTTTCGAGTTGCTGCTGTTCCAAAACACATTTTTATGGACAATCCTACAGATCTTCATAAGGAGAGGCTTATTGTTGAGTAATTCGAAAGTAAAAGATGTCGAAAGAATTAAATGGTTAGTTTTTTAAATTGTGTAAAGAAAATAAAGTTTATTAATTTAAGTAGACACAGTTTTCTCTTCCGACAATCGAACATGATCAAATATATAATAATATATAAAAAACAAAAAATTAAAAATTTCGATAGTTAAGTACTAATTTACTGTAAATTATTGTTGAATTTTGTAAGCTTCATTGATATTTCTTTTTATCTTTACCTTCTTACTTTCTGCCATCATATATTACTATTTTTTAAGTATTTTGGAGTAAATAGTTGTTTAATGATCTGATATTTCTCAATTAAATTTTCAGTTGTTCTGTGATAATATTGTAGCTTCAATAAGTTATTCTTCCTTTTATTCTCTTGAACAAAATAAGCCAAATTCCTTCAATAATTTCAAACAATCCAAGAGCAGTTATTCCTAAATTCAAGCTAAGATTTCCAAAAATATTTAATATTAATGTTGTTACATTTCTTTGTCGAAATTCCTTTATTGCTAACAGTTTGTTGGTCGCAAAATAAAATATGGGATAGACCTGGTTAAATCGAAATTCAAGAACTTTTAGATACAGAGAATAAAACGTTTCTGTGCATTTTCTTGGACATCCACAATGCTTTCTTGTCGTATTAGAAATAATTAATTGACTTATTTTCACAGAATTATTATAAATTTCTTCATTTTCACACAAAGGCAGATTATTTTCTGAGAAAATAGGAATTCTACAAAAAAAAGAAAAAAATAAGATATTTCTCTGATTAATCATTTTTAAAAAAATACAATAAAATCAAGCTTGCTACTCATATTAATATTGTTTAATTATCATTTTATCTTATTGATTCTCTCAAATGATAGAATGGTCAATTTTTTTTCTTTACATTTTAAGCTGCCATTTCGATTCCTTAAGTAAAAAGCAATTATTGCGATTTAGCTTCAATTCTGAATTTTCTTAAACTAAATAAAATTATCTACTTTTAATTTTCAGAAGTATTCTATATTTTAACGATATACTGGTCTTCATCTTAACAAAGTGGTAATTTAACAAAAGCTGTCGGTCGCAATATGGTTTGTTTAAACTGGAAAATGCGTAATTAGAGGCTGTCACTGGGCCACCAGCCATTGGTTATAGCATTGAATAGGATGTGGATTCTGTAATATACAGGGTGGGCGAAAAGTCTCACTACATCTGATTTTTGTTTTCCTACAAAATAAATCTGTGCATGAAACATGTGTCGCTGATATTCGAATGACAGGTATCTTACAGGTAGACATCTGGAGGATCTGCTGAAAACCTTAACTTACCGAAATTTTCAGTCGATTCGAGATATGTGCATTACCAGCGTGAAGGACAGACTTTTGGCTTCCATGTCAGCCACGAGCGGCCCATGAGCGGCTAATACTAATACCGGGAAAACCATGCGTAACATTATGCAGGATTTCAGGGCACGTTTTGGTAAGACGCCAGCGAGCAGAGATAACTTGTTGAAGTGGGAGAAAAAGACTTTCAGTACTGGATGTGTCAAAGACGAGAGGCAAAGGATAAGACAGTCCACTTGTACTGCTGTCACTTAGTCAGTGACTCGATCACGAATGAAATCAACTCGAAAATGTGCCGCCTAGTTGCAAGTGATGCGATCAACAATCACGACCACGTGAAGAAAGACTTGGAAGTGAAATCTTTTCGCTTTGTGACTGTCAGTGAATTAGCAGACTGTGATTTGGGCAGGCGCAAGACAACTAACATTTCCAACACGTGCGAAACAAAAGAACGTTCTATTTACTGACGAATGGGCCAATAACCGAAGTTCACGAAATCGGATCATCTGGGAGAAAGAAAACTCTCACTTTTATCAAGAACTTCAACAGAATCCTTTGCATGTAATGACGAGGGCCAGCATCATTCAAACCATCTGTTTGGTACTTATTTCTTTGAAGGATTTGTAAATCAAATTTCATATCTCAACATGTTGAATACCTGGTTACGTCCGCAGCTGTAAGCGGCAGACATTTTTGTCTGGTTCCAACAAAATGGTGTACCTGAACACTTTCCTTTTGTCATCCGCGACTAGCCCGACGTCACTTTTCCACATCGTTGGATTGGACAGGGACAGAACAGGTAACTGCATCGAGTTGCCTTGGCCTTACGCAGCTCAGATGTAACCACGTCAGAAAATGAGTTGTGGGACTCCATTAAGGAGAGGGCGCCGATGTGCTTCCGCAATGCTTTAAAAGCTGCCTTGCAAGAATTAACGCCGGAAATGCTCCCCAACAAGAACAACAGAAAATGACGCAATAGTTGTCTCTGCAGAGATTATGACGGAACTCACACTGACGTCCTAGATGCTTAGCAGGAACATTTCCCTTAGCACTTTATAAATACATTCATCATCACAGTCTAATAACAGATGTAGTGGAACTTTTCATCCATCTGCATTTTTTTTTTCATCGTTGATGTTTGGGAAAATATAATCTTTTGTTTTTTGTGTTATGGCTTTTTTGTTGTTGTTTTGTTCTAAATTACATTTCAAGAAACCTGAAAATAATTTCAAAATTCAACATTTATTGTGATAAATGGATTAAAACGATTTGATTGATAATCATTTGAAAATTATTGGTCAGTTGTTAAAGATTTCCATTTGACAATTGACCATATTATAAATAATCTTTTGAAAGTTACAAATCTGTAAGAAATCGCTTTGAATTAATGAAATTACTTTCAAATATTAAACGAAGTAAATATAGATAAATTTACTTACTTGCAATTTACTACTTGACGAATTCTGTCTTCAATGCACTTAGAAAAGCACTTATGACCCTCCATTGAATCACTGCATTTGTTATTTAAGTAACTTTGACTCACTCTCTTGAAAATATTAAGAAAATTGAAAATGTATTATAAACTGGTTGTTGACTTATTTAAATAAAAAATAATGAACTATAACTGTGGCGAAGTTAAAAGGATTATTGAAAGGAGTGAAAACAAGAATTCAAAGATAATAACAAAAGTCATACTTAATATGGGGGTTGTAGCTTGTTTGTTTGTTTGTCATGTGATAGGCTCATTATTGTTAGTACAGAGGCGGTAACCTCTAATATTATGATTCAAGGGCGGTTTTGCCATGATAAATTGTTAAATTTTGGAAGCTGAGATCTCGGGCAAAGTTGCATATTTTTTGAGTGAAATTTTCCAAACTAGTTCAAAACATCAGAAGCTATACGTGAATCAAAAATCATTAAAATCGGACCAGCCAAAACGAAAATCTGAATTTAACTAATTTTGCCACTGTTCACATCTTCTTGTTGTTGTTTCCCCTCTATAGTCGATCTGATCTACAGCCAAAACTGTTGCACATAGAATTGTATTTGATACTTGTGGTACAATAAAGCAAGATGATTTCAATTATTATAGTGAAAATGTTTTGTACGAAAAAGTGACTGTTTTCAAAACAATTAAATGTTAAGTGCTAAAGAAAGATATTCATGTTCACGATCGCTTGTTATGTCAACAATGTCATTCATATTCACGGTCGCTTGTTATATTGTGTGTTCTTTGCCGTTCGTTGTGTTATGTTGAAGAAGACTGAAGAAGGCGATCTCTAATCCTGAAGATAGAAGATTTCAGGGAGTTATTTTGCATGTTACGTATTGATGCAATTAAAGGAGATTGAACATTTTGCTTAATACAAACTTCCTTGATAATAAAGTGATCTAAATCGATTCTGATTATAAATAATTAACCAATGCTAATTCTATGATAAATGTTTTACAATAAATCATCCGTTGCCAGGAGACGGGACACTGTTTGGAATTAGCGATTCATGTGAACGTTTTTGTACTGACAAGTATGTATATTACTTCGGATTGTGATCATCGAATCTTTTCAGGACTATCAAGTGAATAAGAGATGCCGGAAATAAGGAAATTTCGTAAGTTATATTTTTCCTTGTTTTACTTATGCATTCTTTCCAAAGATTTGAAGAACACACAGAAAGAAACAGTCTTCACCAATTTAAACATTAAAGGTTGAATCGTGTTGCAAAGAACCTTTTTTTTTTAAGAATCGAGCAGTTATAATTTCTATAGTTACACGTAACGGAACTGATAACAGTGTTAGGGCATAAAGTTAACGAAGTAATGAACTTTTAAAGTGAAATAAACTGTAAAGATATATTTAGTGCTTAATGAGTGAACAGTAACAGATTAAATTGAGAACAGTCATTTCACAATTCAAAGTGAATTTTATAAATGTTATATGAACCGAGATGAAGGCATTCGTAGAAAAGAAAAAGGCAAATGTACAGGAACTTTTTATTGTAGATTAAATCTGTTTTGTTATCAGAACTTAAGACTAATTGTATCATTCTGCATTTAAGTAAAGTACACAGGGAATAAGTAATATTCCTTTAAATACTGAACCACAATACTTCATCAAATTCTACTCGTTCTCGCTGAATGCCCTCCTCCTGTGCACTTTTTGATATCTCGCTTAGTTTCCGTGATATTCCCCAAAATGTTAAATTTTGAAACATGTATTGTTCTTTAACAATTAGAAAAACGAAACAATTATTATTAGAGGTGGTTAGCTTTAATATTATGATTCAAGTATTTTTTTTCATGTTATTGTTAAATTTTGGGAGCTGATATCTCGGACCCTGTGAAATTTTGCAAACTTGTTCAATACATCATAATCTATATGTGCATCGAAAATAATTAAAATCGGACTAGCCAAACCAAAAATCTGGATCTTAGAAAGTTTGTTCACTGTTCACATCTTGTTGTTACACTTTATAGTCGATCGACCAAAGAATCAAAACTATAGCACTTAGAATTACGGTTGATACATCATTCAATTCGTCTCGTTGTCGCGGAGTGCTATTGTAATACGCGTAATATCTCAATTGGTTTCCGAAATATTCCCAAAAATGTTAAATTGTGAATTTTGGCAGGTCTATGATTATTTTTAAGTGGAAACTAGCTTAAAACATTATAATCTGCATGAGTATCAAAAATAATTAAAATCGGACTATCCAAAACTCAAATCTGGACCTTAGAAATTTTGCCATTGTTACATCTTGTTCTTGTTCTTTACATGGACGTATAGCCAAAACTTTATCACCTAGATTTATGGTTGATGCGTTATTAGATTCGTCTTATTGTATTGTCGGTTTGTTGTGGACAATAACACTTAAAAGAAAAGAACGTGTTCTTCGTCGATTGTTGTGATGCCATCAACGGACAAGAGAAACCATGAAGCCGTCTTGATGAAATATCCAAAGAACTCAGGGAGTTTTTACCAAAAATGCCGATTTACTCAATTAGGAAACATTGCGTAGAAGTTAGAATCAAGTCGAATATGAATGCAGTAATTCAAGGAAGTTAAGCAATTTACTAACATTATGATTATGTTTTGTAGAGAGATTACCGTCGCTAGGAGACGACCCGAGTCCTATTAGGAACCAACCGATTCTAAGACTACTTGAGAGGGCATATTGATTTATCCACCTGAATTGAAGGATTTATATTTTTCAGGACGATAAGGAGATAAACGATGGATTTATTAATATCTGGAAAGAAACTGCAAGTGATTATTTTTCCATTATTAATTTTTCCGTTTGACATATTCATCACAGAGACAAAGACAAAGTAAATTAAACTTAATACACAGTGATTAAAGACAAGGAACAGTTAAGTTAAAGGACTAACACAAGAACAAGTTTTATGTGTCGGAACTTAACTATCAAGAATATTCAGACGTATTACGTAACCAGTGTTAAGAACACGAGTTCCAAGTGATATCTATATATATGTGTAGAAAGACATTCCATACAACATACTGAGGAGAAATATTGTTATTTTAGGTGAAAGTCATTTCTCACCTTTACCTATGAATTCTTGGTGAACTCTTAAAGAAAAGTTAAACTTCTTGACGAGTACCATAGACTGAATCGTTGTATGCGAAGTAACTCAATTTTAAAGGATATATCCAAACTATATATATTAAATGATATTTATCGTTTTAAGTGGTTTGAATCATTTTTCTTTTATTGACTCTGCTTTCTTACACAAATGTAAAGTTAAATAGGGTTTAGGTATGAGGTAACTCTCAATTTTCACTCACACAAAAGCGTAATACTAGAACAGCTTACAAGCTTACAAGCTTAAAATATAAGCAGAGCTGATTTGATTTTTATTTCTAACAATAATTGTGTTAAGATTAAAACATATTAGAAGAAAATTTCCAAAGAATACATCCAAACATAGTTGGATTGTAATTTATTAAAAAAAATTATCGGCTTTGAATCCATCAGTCGACAAATCTAACCACGATGCCACAAACTTTCGATAAATAAGCAGTTTACTAAGTTGTATATTAATTTGAATACTATATTGTTTAGGATAAAAAATATTGGAGATAAAAACTTTCGACGAAATAGATATGGCAATGGGCAGGACATCTTGCAAGAATGAAAATTAGTAGATGGATCAACATCATCACCGAGTGGAGACTGTATTAAGGAAAAAAAAAGCCAGAAAGATCGTAAAGAAGATGATCAGATGATGTAATTGAAACAGCTAGAAACACTTGATATCGAATAGCCTAGCATAGGAAAATTTGGAGAGATATAGGAAAGGTCTGTAGCCAGAAATGGCTACAGAAAGGGCTGAAGAAGAAAAATAAAAAGAAGATGATGATGATGACAGAATGAAGATAAAGAAGAAAAGAGAGAATTAACTAAATTG
>JAFIDM010090000.1:0-16681 GCA_023159025.1 Thereuonema tuberculata
GTGCATTAAAATTTCGTGAAGTGTTTGCATCTATAACTGAATATTGCCCTTTCGAGATTGGAATAACAATTGCAAGTGTGTGCAATCGCATTTTCAGAGCCAATTTTTTATTACCGGAAAGCATCGCGTTAATTCCACCTCAGGGGTTGAATGGGAATCCAAAGAAATATAGCATGATAGCAATTCAGTGGATTCAATGGGAGTCATTTAATCCGGATTACGGTATAAAGCATGCATTGAATTGGGGTGAACAAAAGATTGGTTCGATCGGCTTCGTCGATGGAGTTAATTTTGAACACCGTGTTATTTTTGAATTTCAGGGTTGTTGGACTCATGGTTGTCCTAAGTGTTATAAGAATCGATCAACTCGCATTCCTCGCTCGGAACTAACGATTCAAGACGTTTATGAACGAAGTCTGGAAAAAGTGCACGAACTTGAATCGTGTGGTTTTCGTGTTGTTCAAAAATGGGAATGTGATTTTAAAGAGGAGATAATAACGAACTTGGAACTCAAAATGTTCATTGATCGATTAAATATTGTCCTTCCCATAACTCCTAACCAGGCGTTTGTTGGTGGACGTGTTCAAAGTTTCAAACTTTTACACGAGGTCCAGCCTGATGAGCGAATTATTTACATTGATTTTATCTCTCTATATCCTCTTGTTTTGAAAAAGGATCTCTATCCAATTGGCTATCCTGAGGTAATATTTGATATTCAAGGTAATGACATATCAAAGTTTTGTGGATTGATACAGTGTTCTGTTCTGCCGCCAAGAAACTTATACATCCCCGTTCTCCCTTATAGATATAATAAAAAGCTGTTTTTCCTCTCTGTCGGAAATGAGTTGAAACAATTGGACAGAAAACAAAAAGATCAACATGTACCCAATCGGACAAGGAACGTTTATTAACTTCAACATGGGTGTCTTTAGAATTAGAATTGGCTCAAGAAAAAGGTTATTCAATAAAACAAATTCATGTGTTTGGAATTTTCCTCAAACCAGACAATATAATTCTGAAACAAAAGAAGTTGGTTTGTTTGCAGATTATGTTAACCCTTTTTTAAAACAAAGTAGTGAAGGTGAACTACAGTGAAAGTGAGAAACTGGCATACATTAAGGAATATGAGAAAAATGAAGGTATTCGATTAAACTCTGATGAGATAAAAAAGAATGAGCCTCTCCGATCTCTGAGTAAGGTCGCCCTAAACTCCCTTTTCAGTAAGTATGCAGAACGAGTTTCAAAGCCGAAAACTGAATAAATCACGAACCCGAGTGCATATTTTGCACTTGTGTTTAGCGATACGAAAAGTGTACAAGATGTAACATTTATCCACTGTAAGATTGCACAGATGCAGTGGAGTGAGAGTGAAAATTTAGAGCCACTTTGTCCACATTCAAATGTCGTCATTGCTGCTTTTATTACCGCACAGACAAGGATAAGAATGTACAATGTGATGAGCAAATTTGAAAAATCGTTACTGTACTGTGATACGGTAAAGAAAGATTCTCTATTACCATCCGAAGTATTAATTGGAAATTATCTCGGCTGTGTAACAGATGAGATTAAAAAAGGTTTTGATTCTGATTATTTTATTAAAACTTTTAGTACTGTAGGTGCAAAAAATTATGGTTATGAGGTTGTATCATCCGATCCAAATAAAGTATCGCATCTTGTTTTAAAAATCCGAGGATTCTCGTTAAGCTATGAGGCCCGTGAGCATATCAATTTGGAAGATTTGAAAAGTATGGTGGATGAAGTTGTCAATCCCACTATTGAAAAGCCTCCTCCGACACAGGTCCTAATTGTGAATCGTGGAAAAATTCGACGTACAAAGCAAAGGCAAATATTGAGTCAAGATGAGACAAAAGTTTACCGTGCAGTATTCGATAAGCGAGTAATAGTACCAGGAGAATATGAAACGATTCCATACCATATTAAAAAAATACTCATTTCCATTCAGGTCTTCACTCGGATAAGATAAACTCTTACATTCCCGTTTCTTAAAAAACAGAAAAAAAGAGCGGATTAACTTTTTAAAAAAAGAACATGTTTGAAAGTATCAATCAATCCGATCGGATGTTTCATCATCCATTTTCTTGCCTTATTGCTGGACTGAGTCGTTCAGGTAAGACAGAATTCATGAAAAAGTTATTACGATATAAAGACCAGATGATTTCCCCTAAAATTCATGAAATTTATTGGCACTATGGAGTTTATCAAACATGGTTCTCGAACTACGCGAGCCTTATTCAATTCATTGAAGGAATACCTAACGTGAAGAAATTGGATCATCTATCGTCGAAATTACTAATTATCGATGACTTAATGTCGGAAGCAAATCACAACATCGAGTAATTGTTTACAAAATATAGTCATCATAAGAATACTAGTATTATTTATTTAGTTCAAAATCTCTTTCACAAGAGTTCAATTCATCGCACCACTTCTCTTAATACTCATTACTTTGTGTTATTCAAAAATGTGAGAGATAAAACTGTGTTTCGTTATTTTGCCCGACAAATGTTTCCTCAGAATGAAAAATTTCTAGTTGAAGCATACAATGATGCAACATCAGGTAATAATGTTTTTGGCTATTTATTGTTAGACATGAGAGTGGACTCATCAAATTCATTAAGGATTCGCACAAATATCTTTCCCGATGAGCAATTGGTAGTTTATCGACCAATCAAAAATTAGATCGGAGAAATAAAGAAAACGATTTAAAATTTATCAGTATCTAGTCGTGACAGTCGATTGCATGTCTAGACTTGACGAGCACCTACCTCTTTATTTTCTATTAACACGTACGAATTTCTCCCACTTCATTATCAGTTCGTAATCTTTTATTGGAAAAATTGGAAAAAAAGTGAAAAATAAGTCTTGGTTTTTTATTTTTTCGAAATTGGCAAAAATTGGTTTTTCACCAAATGCTTCCAAAAGCACTCTCCTTCATCCAAGTAAGAGTAAAGTTCCAAAACGAATTTTGAAATATAGCAAACTAATGCAAGTCTTACCACTTCTGAGAGGTAAACAGATTCGAGTAATAATTAAAGAAGGAGATGATGATTTTATCCAATGCTTATCAGAATGTGTTGGAAATATACTGAAAGGTACTTTAGATATCACACCACAACAAAAACGTAAGTTATCTAAATAAAAAAAGATTCTTCGACAAATTGGTACCTCCAAATTATCACTCCGAAGACGTCGTTCTATGCAGAGTCAGAGAGGCGGGGCTCTGCTTCCTATTCTTGTTCCCGCATTGGCCGGTCTTTTTGGAGGTTTATTAGGTGGTTCGGCCCGATCATAAAGAACAAATGAAGTTAATCCATTATACAGAGCCCGATATGGAACATGCACGCAAACTAGTACTCGTACCTGAAGAATTAGCAGGTCACACCCTTACTCCATTCCTCCACTCGCGCTATGAAACAGATCAAAATCTTCTGCAAAAATTATCATCATTAGAATCGCAAATTGATCGAACATTGAATGATCCAAGCATTTCAGATGATTTAAAAGTCAAATTAGTTAATTATTTGGAACATAGATTTCAAGTATTTTACAGACAAAACCGACGTCTTCGTTCGTCAACTAATAGTGAAGAAATATTGAACAATGGGACCATGCCCTCTCATTCCATTACCTCATCAGGCTCATCATCGGTTCACCCAGCCTCGAGCAAAACCACAGGTGAGAAGAAAGAAGGCACAGAGAGTTCAAAAGAAATTCAATCTGGGGAAATTTCATCATCGGCAATACCTTATGAGTTGGAAGGTAAAGATGTGAGAGAAGAGACAGGTAGGTTGGAAGACCCTGGGAATATGTAGCACTTTCACGAGTACCAAAATCCTATCGGAAACATGGTGAAGAATTACTATCGACGCTGAAGAAATGGCCAGACATCGAGTGGGATGATAGGACAGGAGAGCTTATTGTGGACGGAATGTATGTTAGAAATAGTAATATTGTCGATTTAGTAGAGTATGTCGCACGACCTGATAGAAAAACACCTCCTGGATGGACAAAGTTTCGCGATTTTTTGGTTAGAGCACAAGTTAGAAAAAACTTAATCCAAAATGTCGAACAATGGCGAATTATCGCCAGTCTTCAAAAAGAGCAGTCATCGACTTCCACCGTTGCTCCAATTAGTACTCCATCACCCATCCGAAAAAAGGCAGTAAAGAAACGTCGGAAGAAAGAACAGCAGATAGGTAAAGGTGTAATTGCACACAGTTTTAAAAACTGATATAGTTATCCGCAATTATGGAAGCAATATTAAAAATTTTTTATTTTGATCCAAAAAATCCTGCTTCATTTGGAGGAATTCATAAATTATATCGTACAGCAAAAAAATTAGATAATAATATTCGCCTTTCTCAAATCCGACAATGGTTGAGAAAAGTTGACACATACACTTTATATCGACCAGTGCGATATCACTTTACGAGAAATCGTACCATTGTATCCATAATTGATGAACAATGGCAGATTGATTTAGCCGATATGAGATCATTAGCTCGATATAACAATGGCTACTCTTCTTTAATATGTATTATCGACGTATTATCGAAAAAAGCCCATGTCATTCCAATTAAGAGTAAGAGCGGTAAAGCTGTCACGGAAGCTTTTAATCATCTTTTTAATGTATAAAAAGTTGACCCGCCAGAAAAACTGCAAAGTGATCGTGGAAAAGAATTTCTAAATTTAACATTTCAGACGTTTTTGAAGAAACACAATATTCATTTATTTACAACAATGAATGAAACAAAATCCGCCATTGTGGAGAGATTTATAAGAACAATAAAGGAAAAGATGTTTAGATATTTTCACTATGTTGGATCTTATAGATATATCGATGCCTTGCAAGATTTAGTTCACAGTTATAATGAATCCTACCATCGAAGTATAGGCATGGCCCCCAATCAGGTAAACTTTATGAATCAGTCACAAATTTGGCAACGCCTTTATGGTGAACATTCAAAATTGCCAAGGAGAAAAGGCGGTGCAGTTCTTCGGAGTGGGCAGAGAGTGAGAATTAGCGAAGCAAGACGTGCATTTCGTAAAGGATATCAGGGTGGCTGGACACCAGAAATTTTCACAATATCAGATATTGTGTCGACTCGATCCCCCCAAGTTTATCGATTAGTGGATGATGCAAATAAGAGTATAGAGGGGACATTTTATCCATGGGAGTTGCAAGTTATTGATAAGCCAAAAAATAGTTATTATCCGATCGAAAAAATTATTCGCGAACGAAAGCGAGGTCGATCCAAAGAATATCTCGTCCGTTGGAAAGGTTACAATTCGACGTTTGATAGCTGGGTGGATGCAAAGGATTTCAGACACGTAAGTGATATAAATTAAGCTTTAGAGATCGAATTCGTAAAAAAAAAATGATGGACAACTTTTATCTCACTCTTCCAACTCAAGTACAGAGTAACTCAAGTACAGAGTATTTTCCTGAAAACACAGTAGCGAGTTTCACCCCAAAATTACCAAAAAGATTTGAATTATCGGAAGCATATGAATGTGCTCTAACCGAATTGAATTTCACTCATTCATGGTATAACATTACTGGAAATGAAGGTGTATTCCGAATTGAAAGTCATCATCTCTCAGAGTCGTTGTGCCAATGAAACCAAACTTTAAGAGTGCAGAAAAATTAGTAAGACGAATCGCAGTTAGTATCGATGATCACCAAGTTAAAAATCTTTCAAGTAAAATCCTATTTTTTTATGTTTATGGGAAAATCATGATTTCTCTTTTTCATGGAGCAAAAGTTACAATACCAAAACAATTTGCATCATTACTAGGATTCAATCAAAGCAATTTGATTATCGATTTGCATGAGGTTATCGATAGAGAAGATGACAATAAAAGTGTTATTGTTTTCAAAGAAACTACAACAGCAAAAGATCCCCCCAATTATGATGACATTGACCTTCAGATGGGTCCATATTATTTCGATTTTGATCTGAACGGAGGTGGGGATTCGATCATTAATGAATTCAAAATTCCTCAGGGTTATCATTTTGACGCAACTCGTATAACTCAGCTTATGTCAAATCGTGTTAAAGAACGCTTTCACAATTCAGAGGAGGAAAAACCACCTGTTCAATTTCACTAGTGATTTAAGTCGTCATATCACAATTGAAATTATAGGGTATTGCAAATTAACTTTGTCACGCGAGCTGTCTGAACTGATGGTATTCCAAGGCCAAACAGAATTCTTTGAGAATACGGAAGCAAGATCAGTAATTGATTTACATAGAGGCTTTTATAATATTTTTATTTATTCAGATTTAGTTGATAATTCAATAGTGGGAGATGTATTGGCACCACTTTTACGAATGGTTCAAGTTCGGGGTAAAGATAATGAATTAATTACAGAATTGTTTACGAATCTGTATTATCGTCCTCTTCAACGACACTCCTTTGATACAATTACAATTTATCTTAGGAATGATATGGGCATGACAGTTCCCTTTCAAAGAGGGCGAGTTACGGTCACTACACTTTCGTACAGTTCGGTAGAAATGAGAAATATGTAGAAATGGTTTCTGATTGGTTTAGGAAAAAAACGAGAGGGTCATAGATAGAAAATTGTAAGATGTAATTATAACGATCAGTCTGTTGTAAATGTTTGATCAGAAGACAATGCGTTCAATTCGTAGCAACCTACACCTGTGTTATTCATATTATTCAAACCAGGTCGGGGGAGGGGTTAAACATCAGACCGATATTCCATTTTATTAAGGAGTTAGATATCAACGAGGGCATGGTTTAGGGAATGTATTTTCTTCTTTATTCCGCCGGGCAAAACCAATTTTTAAACAGTTGGCTTTTTCCGCTGGAAGATATGCATTAAAAAGTGGAGGTCATGTGCTAGACGATCTTGAAAAAGGTGAAAACTTGAAAACCGCAACAAAAAAGCAGCTCCAACAAGCTTGGACTGACGGGCAGCATTTTCCATCGTCCAGTCTATATAGAAAACGACAGTGGAAGACAGCATTTGACACAAAGGAGAACCATTGGGCAAGTCAACGACATCGTATCAGAGTGAAACGAAGGAAAGGATCAACGAAAACTCACGTAGCAGAATGAAAGAAGAAAAAAAATAAAAAGCGTAAGAGAAATCATAGAACAGATAGAAAACCAAAGGACATTTTCAGTTCAAAATGATCAGCATTGCGAACAGCCAGTTACCACATATGAAATCATGTGAATGCTTCAAAAGTGAGCTTGATCTTTTTGATCTTCCGCCGACACAAATTGCCATCGAAGGTGGTGTTGATGTAGAATATCATTCCATTTCATCGATCACAGAGAGCGGTCCAATCGAATTTGTTGTTAGCGGACGTGGAGATGAATATTTAGACCTCTCAAAAACTTTGCTAAGTGTACATTTAAAAATTGTTAAAGGTACAGATGGTGCAGTAATCGAGGATGCAAGTAAAGTAACACCAGTCAATTTACTTTTGCATTCTCTGTTTTCTCAAGTGGATGTGTACCTGGGAGAAAAACTCGTTTCAGCCTCAGACAATTGTTATCCGTACAGAGCATACATTGAAACCTATCTAAACTACAGAGCAGATTCGAAAGACACACAACTTTCAGTCGCAGGATGGTATCAAGATCAAGCTGAACATTTCAACGATCTCGATCCGACACAAGGTGCTGCAAATAGCGGACTTAAAAAACGACACGCACTTGTCTCGGGTGGAAAAAAACTCGATCTACTTGGCAGTCTTCATGCAGACATGTTCAAACAAAATAGACTTCTTCTGAACAATGTCGATGTTCGAATACGATTAATCCGAAGTAAACATTCCTTTATCCTCCTATCACCAGAGGATGCTGCTAATTACAAAGTTTTCATTGAGAAGGCCTCACTTTTTATGCGAAAAATCACAGTTGCACCAAGCATTCAAATTGCACAGAACAAACTTCTAACGATCAGTACAGCGAAATATCCACTATCTAAAGTCGAATGTAAAATTTTTTCAATTCCGGCAGGTAACCTGCAGGGAAATTTGGATAATGCCTTCATAGGTCAATTGCCAAAGCGCATTATTTTGGGTTTGGTAAAAAATACAGCTTTTAATGGCTCGTATAAGGAGAATCCATTTTTCTTTCAAAATTTCAATGTGAATTAACTCGCACTTAATGTTGACGGTCGTTCAATTCCCTCACAAGCATTTCAACCTGATTATGATAACAAACTTTATGCTCGTAATTATCTATCATTATTTTCAGCAACTAATCGATTTATGGACGATGTTGGGTTAAATGTAAATTATTCAGATTACTGTGGGGGGACCGTACTTTATGCTTTTGATCTAACTCCTGATTCTTCAGCCCACAGCGATCACTTCCAATTGGTCAACCAGGGAACAGTGAGAATAGATTTACGATTTAAAGTCCCATTGGAGAGCACCATTAACGTCATCGTATATGCAGAATTCCAAAAGATTATGGAAATTGATGGAAGTAGAAACGTCCTAATCGACTGAGTAAAACAAAGGACAATACAGACATACTCAAGTGAAAAAATAGAAAAAAGGCGTTAAATATATACAAATTTTTCCAAAATATCGTTCTGAATAAAGTCTTTTGTAAGATAAAAAAAGTGCTTTTTTTTTTTCTCTTTTATAAAACGTTATGAATACTTTTCAGATTGATTGTATTTTACGCTCACATAGTGAAACATGTGAAAAATTTGGTGGAGTATATCCCATCGATAGACTACCGAGACGTGCATCACGTGCGGCATATATTATCAACTTAGACGAATATAGAAAACCTGGTTCACACTGGGTTGCTGTCTATTTTCAAAGAAATCCAAGAATTGCTGAATTCTTTGACAGTTATGGGAGGCCAATGATAAAACGACCCCTTTTAAGGTTTGTACGCAGCGATGCAAGTATAGTCAGACAGAACCGCAAGGTGATACAGGGACAATATTCAACTTCTTGCGGTATATACTGCATTTTATTCATTCTGTATAAATGTCGTGGGTATACTCTCGATAGGTTTATAAACTTATTTTCATCCAATAAAGAAGTTAATGAATTTCTAGCACATAATCAATTCCGTCAAGTATTACGTCAGGCCTCTTTTAATTTGCAAAGTAACTGTACCTCTCCACAGTCATGTAGAGCTTTGTTGTCAGCAAATGAGGAAAGTATAGCGAATTTGAAGATGAATAAGGAAAAAACACTTTTTTTATCAAATAATTCCTAAACCACTCGCATTTCTCCATATTTCGATTTAAAAAAAAAAAGGTTTTCTTATTTAAATAATGAAATAATTTTTTTGAATTTCAAATTCATTACGTATATGATTTTTAAAGCTATAAAACATAATTGTAATCCAACTGTATTTTTATTATATAATATTCATTCAGGTGATGGCTTTTTCTTCCTGTTTAGCAAATAAAAAATTGTTAGAATTAATTAAGATTTTTTTTGCAAAACAAGATTTTGAATTAATTAATTAATTATGCCTTTTAATGTAAAATATCATTCTTTGTGCAATTAAAATAATGATATTCCACTTTATTCAAAAATCAAAGGCATTTCAAATAATGTTTCTCTTGTATATTTAATTTGTAGTCATTGAATAACTTATTTTAAATACATTTCTTGAGATGATTTTGTAAAACTGAGTGTAATAAATTATATACAAAGACAGAACATCTTTGATTGTCTTAACAAAGAAAATACTAAAAATTCATTTCACAGAAAATTATTCACTGTATAAAAAAATTCGTATAATAATGGAATTTATAATAAAGAAAAAAATTAACGAGTAACTACTGAGAGAAAACAACAGCGCCACCACCGTAGACCTATTGGAATCAGACCTTCCTATATAGGAATTACATCTTCCTATAACGCCGGCCAACAGCGCCACCACCGTAGACCTATAATAGGAAAAACAAAGTCTTTCTATATCACCGCCAACAATCCCGGCCATTCAGGAATCGGTCTTCCTATAACACCGACAACAATCCCGGCCAATCAGGAAATCAGTTTTCCTATAGCACCGGCAACAATTCTCTCGCCATATAGGAATCAGTCTTCTGGCAACAATTCCGTCAACAATATCACCGACAACAATCGCCGGCCATATAGGAAATCACATCTTCCAACATCAGCGGCAACAATCCCGGCCATTCAGGAATCAGTCTTCCTATATCATAGGCAAAAAAAACCCCGTCCGTATAGGAAGCAGTTTTCCTATATCGCCGGGAAATCCGTTCCGCAAGGAATCAGTCTTCCTATACCGCCGGGAAAAAAACCCCGTCCATATAGGAAGCAGAATTCCTATGTCACCGGGAAATCCGTTCCCAAACAGACGGTATTACTACTCATGATAACAAAATACACATAAACAATGATAAAACAAAACTAATGTTGATTAAAACAAAAAAGAAAAGCCTGACGGACCTTCCACAAATTACATCAACACTCTTTTTACAGACAAAACTATCTTTCAATAAACTGCTCTTGCAGTAAACTAGATGTGATAAATATATATAAATATTTAGGCATTCACATAAACAATAACTTCACATGGACAAATCATTATATACAAATTACAAAAAAACTAAACACTTACATGTTTCACCACATTAAAAACCTATTTCCACTAAAACAAAAAATTATTATTTACAAGCCTTTTGTTGACTCTCTATTAAACTACGGACTATCTTGTTGGATACATATCAACAAAACAGAAATGAAAAACATTGAAAGGCTTTTAAAGAAAATATTTAATTTATTCTTTTCAAAATATAATGCTCTAAACGAACATCAGAAACGTCAATTAAGAATCAAACACAACATTTTATTACCAAAACCAAAAATTACCTACACACTATTAATAAAAAACTTTTATATTGTAAATAATAAAATAAAGACAGTTTCTAACATAACAAATACTAGTAGCAAACTACAGAATATATTAAAGTATGAAAATCCCAAAAATAATTACGGCCTTAGAAACAATAACAGGATTTTAACGAAACTGTTCAGCCAGTTAAATCCTGAGATATATAATGTAAAAAATATAGGAAAATTAAAAAATCTTCTAATAGAAAAAATAATCAACGAAAAAATAATTTGGAACATATAAATGAAAAAGCTAAAGAAACTATATCTTTATATCTTGTTTTATTTTTTATCTTATTCATGTTGCGCTTCTTATTTTTAGATAATATTTTAATTCACTCTAATTAGGAACTGTTCTAATTTTTTTTTTGTAATTTTTTTACAAAAGATATTTTTTGTAATATTTTTACTTAATATATTCTTTATTATGTATCATACTTAACTACTCTCAGCAACTACATCACAGATACGTGAGTTTACCTAGTAGGACTGTAATTTTTAAATTTGAAAAAAAAAAAAAAAAAAAAAAAAAAAAAAAAAATTTTCAGGGAAGGAAATCATTAAACCTTGAAGCATTATTATTTTTTTTTCGTAGTTTCGTAAATAAAGAATGAAATTGACTTCTTTGATTAGTTTCATATTGATGAAGCAAAATTGTAATAATAATAATAATAAGAAGAAGAAGAAGAAGAAGAAGAAGAAGAAAAGCCATTTACTCTTTTGCCGTTCTCACACTAACATATTCGTTCGGCATAATTCCATGGACAAACACCGAACTCGAAGCACTACAACGCGCAACACGCACTACATTCACGAAACACAACATGCACCACCCCAAGTTCGCTACGGAAAGGATGACTCTTCCCCGCAAGGAGGGAGGCCGAGGACTCATCAACCTCATCACCCTACACGAAAAACAAGTACATACACTTAGGGAACATTTCCACCATAGAGCAGAAGACTCCTCACTTCACTTAGCCATTGTCAAGGCTGACACACACCTCACACCCCTGAACCTCGAAAACTCTTCTCCAACACTCACCACCCCTGACACCCACACTCAGCAGCTGCGTGAATCATGGACTCGTAAGGAACTCCATGGCAGACTTCATCACGAACTCAGCCAGCCTCATGTCGAAATGGAAGCGTCGAACAGATGGCTGACGAGTGGTGAGCTGTTTGGGGAGACCGAAGGGTTCATGATCGCAATACAGGACCAAGTCATCTCCACACGCAACTACAAGAAACATATTCTACACGATGCCAACACACATAACGACAAATGCAGGAAATGCCACACTACGCATGAGACGATCGACCACGTAATATCAGGCTGTCCCCTTCTCTCTCAAACAGACTACCTCCACCGACACAATCAGGTAGCATCGATCGTTCATCAACAACTAGCACACAAACATTCACTTATTAAGAGCACGGTCCCGTAGTACAAGTACATACCACAAAGCGCATTAGAGTCACCCTCATATAAACTATACTGTGACCACCCCATTAACACAGACAAAACCATACATCACAACAGACCAGACATCACACTTGTTGATAAGGTCAACAAACAGACCTATCTAATTGATATTGCAGTGCCTATCAGCAAGAACATGCAAAACCTCACGCACACAAGATCAGTAAATACACTGATCTAGCATATGAGCTCCAGAAGCAGTGGAGGCAGGATCGAATACGTGTTGTACCCATCGTTCTGTCTGCCACTGGTCTGGTGCCTCACACATTGCACCAAAGTCTCAGCACACTAGGACTTCACAAAATCACTTATGCACAACTGCAGAAGGCTGTGGTACTCAACACTACACGCATAGTTAGGAAATTTATGGACACAAGCACACATCCCTAATCATTCTTGCACACATCTTTACACTTGGCAGTATGTGCTTTGGTCCTTGACCCGCCATATTGTTTTTGCTGGGGAAACCCAAGGTTTGAAACATACAAACACGAAAATAATAATAAGCCCCCAAGGACCCTATCGCGGTGGGGGCGGGAACTACACTAGCTTTAGGGTAGGCTAAAGCTCCAACCATCCATGATGAGAACTCGTTCTAATATAGATCATGCTGCATCGGGTGTGGCGCAGGATAAAGTCATCCGCGTTCGGGGGTTAGGCAGAGGCCTCCGTTCGAAAAATATACTACAGTCTCCCGCAGGTGGTGGTGGAGAAAGTGGCACCCCATCCTGGAGTATGGCTACCACAATGCCCGGGCAACACCATCCAGCCCGAACAGTCGGAAGTGTTTCGTCTGTGTCACAGCAGGCGACCACCAATGCTGGGAAAGTTCGCCAGCGCATCCGATGGTCATCACAGATGAACCAGGATCTTATGCGCGACTTCTACACTGTTACACAGTTAGGGACTCAACTCACAGGATACAGACAGGCACTACACCATGCATTCACCACACGTTATCCATCGTAAGGGCTTAGCGAACAGCGGGTAGCGGATCAGCGACGTTCTATAGCAGTAAACAATCTTATTCCTCCATGCATACTTACACAAATTAGGGAATAGGTCGCTGAATCTAACCACAGGACTCCACACCCCACCCCAACAGAAGACATTACCTTTATGGCAAACACAGAAGCCTCAGAAGCCTTAGAAGCCTCTACCCCTCAGTCCACATTCCCCAACAATACAACTCGTGACATACAACAAGCAGCACATGATAATTTCTAATTTCAGTGCACTCTACGCAAACAACAGAACAATACTTTCCAATACAATGAGAAAAAATTCTACAGATCCCTTTCATCTCCCTCCACTGCACCCAACACAAACACACCCACCAGCGAGGCATTACATGAATACTGGTCGTCTCTGTCGTCCAACCCATCCCCTACAATGACAAAGCACCATGGATTACAGATGAAGAACAAGTCGCTGAACACTTACCCTTCATGCCCTTCCACGATATTACTCTAGCAGACATACAGACAGCACTAAAACATGCACACAACTGGAAGGCTCCTGGTGCAGACGGTGTTCAGAACTTCTGGATCAAGAGGTTCACGTCCCTGCATGGGAAGCTAGCTGTTGCACTCACTGACATAATCCAACACCCAGAACATATGCCTCTTTTCCTCACACAGGGTGTCACTTACCTACAGAGCAAGAACACTGAAACAGCACACCCTGCATATTACCGTCCAATCACTTGCCTCCCCACACTTTTTAAACTCCTCACCTCCTGCCTTACAGACAAAATTTACACACATCGAGACACATAACATTCTTTCCGAACAGCAGAAGGGCTGTCGCAGGAATTCCCAGGGTTGTAAGGAGCAACTCCTTATTGACTCTGTAATCCTGCAACAGGCGCGCGCGAAGAATAGGAACTCACACATCGCGTACATCGACTAAGATGGCATTTGACTCTGTCCCCCATTCCTGGCTTTTGCACACTCTTCAACTCTACAAAGGACACCCCAAGATCATTGCATTCTTGGATGCCACGATGAAGAGTTGGAGCACAACATTACACCTACGCACCTCCAACACCTCCATCACTACAGTCCCCATTCCCTTAAGGAGAGGTATTTTCCAGAGAGATTCCCTGAGTCCTCTTTGGTTCTGCCTCGCCTTGAATCCATTAAGCCACATGCTAGACAACACAAAGCACGGTTATAGGCTTACCTCAGGCACTCTGACACCACACAAAATCACACACTTAGTCTACATGGATGATATTAAACTATACGCCTCAAACAACGCACAACTTGCCAATTTACTACAAGTCACAACACAGTTCACCAAAGACATTGGGATGGAATTTGGAATCGACAAATGCCGGAAGTTACGTATAACAAGCGGGAAGACTACGAATTTGGTGGGTTTTGAACTGGACCAAGGGTTGGCCATCCAATCCATGGAAGAGGAAGAGACCTACAAAGACCTGGGCTTCCAGCAAGCGCGCGTCATTGACAACGCAAACATCAGAAACGCACTCAAGAAAACATACTGTGCTCGCGTTCACAACATCCTCAAAACACAACTCAATGCCAGAAATAAAATTAAAGCCATTTACACTTTTGCCGTCCCCAAACTAACATGTTCGTTCGGCATAATTTCATGGACAAACACTGAACTCGAAGCACTACAACGCACAACACGCACTACATTCACGAAACACAACATGCACAACCCCAAGTCCGCTACGGAAAGGATGACTCTTCCCCGCAAGGAGGGAGGACGAGGACTCATCAATCTCATCACCCTACACGAAAAACAAGTACACACACTTAGGGAAGACTTCCACCAAACAGCACAACACTCCTCACTCCACTCAGCCATTGTCAAGGCTGACACACACTTCACACCCCTGGACCTCGCAAACCCTTCTCTAACACTCACCACTCCCGACACCCACACACAGCAGCTGCGTCAATCATGGGCTCGTAAGGAACTCCATGGCAGACATCGCCACGAACTTAGCCAACCTCATGTCGACATGGAAGCGTCGAACAGAGGGCTGATGAGTGGTGAGCTGTTTGGGGAGACCGAAGGGTTCATGATCGCGATACAGTACCAAGTCATTCCCACACTCAACTACAAGAAACACATTCTACACGACGCAAACACACACGACGACAGATGCAGGAAATGCCACACTACAAATGAGACGATCGACCACATAATATCTGGCTGTTCCCTTCTGTCCCAAACAGACTACCTCCACCGACACAATCAGGTAGCATCGATCGTTCATCAACAGCTAGCACACATACATTCACTTATTAAGAGCACGGTCCCGTACTACAAGTACATACCACAAAGCGTATTAGAGTCACCCTCATATAAGCTGTACTGGGACCGTCCCATTCACACAGACAAAACTATACATCACCACTGACCTGACATTACACTTGTTGATAAAGTCAACAAACAGACCTATCTTATTAATATTGCAGTTCCCATCAGCAAGAACATGCAGAAAACTCACGCTGACTAGATAAGTAAATACACAGACCTAGCACACGAGCTCCAGAAGCAGTGGAGGCAGGACCGAGTACGTGTTGTACCCATCATCCTGTCCGCTACTGGTCTGGTGCCTCACACATTGCTTCACAGCTTCAGCACACTAGGACTTCGTAAAAACACTTATGCACAACTCCAGAAGGCTGTGGTACTCAACACAACACGCATAGTTCGGAAATTTATGGACACAAGCACACATCCTTAACTATTCTTCCAAATTTTTTTTTTTTTAATACACTTGGCAATATGTGCTTTGGTCCTTGACCCGCCATATTGTCTTAGCTGGGGAATCCCATGGTTTGAAACTTTTTCGATATAATAATAATAATAACAATTGTCACAGAAGAACTGGGTATTCAAAAAAACAAACCAAATGGACCAGCAAAATCAACACCAAAATGGAAAATTAGACTGGAATTAAAGATAAAAAAATTACGCTCTGATGCAAGCAATTTGAAGAATATGAAAGAACAAAACTTGAAGAAAGCAAAAATCAAAAAGGAATTAATAAAGAAATACTGGCTCAATACAAGAAAAGTTGATGAAGCACTAGAAATTGTAAAACAGCAGATAACAGCAACAGCCAGAAAAATAGAACGTTATGATGCACGAATTGTTCAATTTCGACAAAACCAGCTTTTTCAATTAGATCAAAGACGATTCTACCAAAGCATTAACTGCCTTAACCAGCCAAAATGTAAAAATCCTGATAAGAATAAAACAAATATATAATAAAGTAAAAAAGCCAACACACATAATAATGATTAAAAAAACA
>JAFIDM010090001.1:0-16680 GCA_023159025.1 Thereuonema tuberculata
CTTTTGGAATCAGTGAGAGAGGCGTGGTTGTGGCGTGAACGCGTGTCCGAGCCAGTCAAATTGTCAGTCCACTGGCAAGTAATTTCACGGTTATTTACAACTAATTTTTTTTAATATTTTTATGCCTAAAAGATTATCGTAAAATGTTCTAATGTGACAAGCAATAAAGTTGATATCTGTAATCGTTTGAAAGATATATTTATTTTTCACTGAATTCGCGTCAGTCCCCTGGCGTCAGTCCACTGCCTAGAAAGGCGACAAGGAACTAACGGCTATCAAAATAATGAAAAAATAACTAGATACAATTGGTTAAAAATCTTTCAAATCAATAAATTGAATAATAATTTTGGTCTAAGATTGGAAAACTATGTAAAATACAAAATATTTAGTCAAATTAATTGGGAAAATTACAATTCTGCAACACTAAAAAGTGTTAAAAAGCTTAAAACTTTATTAATCACTGACGTGATTGATGAGAATGTTACTCTACATTTTTAACTTTTAACTTTTGTTAAATTTCTTTTGTATTAGGTAATTAACAAAGTTAATTAATCTACAGTTAATAATTATAAATTAATCAGGGGCGTATATAAGGGCCCCCCCCCCCCGAAATAATGAAGGTATGTCCTTCCAACGTTTTTTTTTTGGTTGAACAGATAGGTTTCCATGGGGTGTCTACTTAAAATTACTAACTTAACCTTACATTAATCTTGGGCCCCCCCCCCAAAAAAAATATTCTATATTCGCCACTGGCACCTATAGTACAGGTATTCTTTATTTTTTGGTAACATAAATTTCCATTATATCAAAGCTTGCAGTTATTCATGCAGTTATTATTATTATTATTATTATTATTATTATTACTACTGACAATCTAATTCTATTTTTAATCTTTTAGTACAAGTGCGAATGCCAATGTTCTTAATTATTTGTAATTGTTCTGACGAACTTCACGGGATTGTTTTTAAACTTTTTTTTTTAAATATGTAAGAGACAAAGTATTTTATGTACCAAAAATTACTGATTATGATGTTGTTTTAATGAATTTCAGGATTTTAATGATTTTAATGATTTAAAGCATTTCTATTTTCAATAAAACGTATTTTTTCGTCAGTCCCCTGGAGGCAATTTTCAGAAAAACTGAAATAAATTCGAAAATACTGATTAAAGTGACTGTTCCTTTCTGGAACAGTACATTGATTATATTTCCCACCTACTCTATGTTAAAACACATTATTTAAAATAAATAAAGTATTGGCACGTTTTCCTCCAAAAAGTTACCCAATTCTTGTAGAACTACCCATATAAGTCGATTAGGCCTAACCTTAAACTGTATGTTTATAGGGATATGCTTTAAAACGCACTTCCTGTTCATACAGGATACCCTAAGGATTTATTAGAGTTTCTCTCTTAATCCAAGCAAGTTTTAAGAAGTTTTTAATTTTATTCAGATCTAATTTTCCCTTGAATCCTAATATGTGATCCAGTAATTCATCCTCCTCCCAGTTATTTGGGTTTATGTTAATATTTTTTAAGAGTTCGGTTCTCTCTTTTCCGAAGCATGGACATCTTAAGATGAAATGTTTTAGAGATTCCTCTTCATTTTTATCGCAATTTAAACATATTGGCCCCTTTTCAGACCATTTTTCTGTTCTTTTATTTAGCGCCAATGATCCCGTTCTGCACTGGAAAAGTAAAGAACTTCCATAGGAATTATCATAAATATCCTGATATAGCGGAGCCCTTTTATTTTTAAACCCTAATGGTAAAGTTTTGTATTTATTAATAGAATCAACGAATAGTTCTAATTCTGTACTTTTTACACATTTATTAATAAGATGGTGCCATTTTTTTTCCGATTCAATGTTTATTCTAATTTCTTCTGTTTCATAATATTCTGCTAAATATTCTAATTTATCTATCCATTTGCTTTTTTCTGTTGTATTTTCAAACACCTTTCTAGACCATCTATTTTTATTCATGAAAGTCAACCTCCCCAGATATTTTAATTTGCTTGAAGCTTCTCTGCTAAAGAACGATGACCACCCCATTTCACTTTGAACTGCCGTAGTAGGTGTCAAATTGTTCCCTCCTATTAGTTTTCTTCCAAATGTGTTTTGGATATTTGTCAATTTTTGAAGTTCGGTTTCTGTATTAATTATAGTTTCGTTACCATATGTTAGAACAGGCACAGCCAATGATTTCCATAATATTCTACCTAGTTCTACTTTATTGTAGCTTTTATTACATATGCTCCTTATCCATCCACTTAGTTTATTTGCTTTAGCTATTGTGTTGTTTGTATGTTTTTTAAAGATTTGTCCCTCATTTGTTATTAATATTCCTAGGTATTGGTATTCATTGGTTTCTTTAATTTCCCGATTATTAATTTGCCAGTAGTTTTTCTCAACTACATTAAAATTTATTACTTCGCTTTTGTTGCAATTGAATTCCATTTGAAAATCTTTTGCGAAGCTTCCTGCCGTATTTAGTAGGCTCTGTAAATCCTTTTTATTATCTGAGAATAGAACAATGTCATCCGCAAACAATAAGCCTGGCAGGGTTTCATTCCCAACTGGGATACCCAAGTTGCTCTTTTCGAGTCTAAACGTTAATTCACTCATTATTATGTTGAATAGTTTTGGTGACAAAGTACACCCTTGTTTCATTCCTATTTCCGATTGTATCCAATTTGATTCCCAATTATGGAGCTTGTATTTCAACTTGCTGTCTTTATAAATATTTTGAATCAATCTGATAAATTTGCCATCAAGATTTTTCTTTTGTAATATGTTCCAGAGCCCTTCTCTACTTACCGTATCATAAGCTTTTTTAATATCCAAGAAGGCAATATAAAGCGGTTTTTTTGAATTTTTATATTTATCTATGGTTTCAGTGAGTACAAATAAATTGTCTGAAGCTCTTCTATCTTTTCTGAATCCATTCTGTAATTCTCCTAATATGTTGTTGTTTTCCATTATTGTATCCAATCTGTTGGTTAGTATTTTGGTGAACAGTTTACAGAGATTACTAATGATCGTTATAGGTCTATAGTTTTCCAATTTTTCCAGTTCCTTTTTTTGTCCTTTATGGATTAATTTTACTTCGCTTTGTTTCCATTCCTGTGGAATGATTTCTGTTTCTATTATTTTGTTATATAATATTTTAATCCATTTGTTTAGTTTTTCTCCTCCATATTTAATGAATTCATTAGCTATTAGGTCTAGCCCAGTTGCTTTATTGTTTTTTAAATCTTTTATGTTTTGTTCTAACTCTTTTATACTTATTTTTGAGGTTATTTTACCTTTTTTAATTTTTTGATCATTTTTTATTATTGGAGTTACATTTTGTTTTGACTTATTAGCCTCTTCCCAGAATGATGTCATTAGATTATTTATATCTACAGTGTCTTCTATCATTATGTTTTTGTCATTTATTAGTCCTTCTGGTATTACTTCATTTTCCCTACCCATATTTTTTACATATTTCCAGAGAACTTTGGATGCATCTTTACCTGAATTTTTAATTGTGTTTTTTAAGTTTTCATTATATTTTTTTATTAATTCATTCACGAGGTTGTGTGCATCTTGTTTCTTTTGTAGATAATCTTGTCTCAAAATGTTTTGTTTTTCAGTTGTTTCCCCTTTTTTTCTGGAACTTCTCCATTGTCTATTTGCTTCTTTTCTGTTTTTTATTGCCAATTTAATGTCTTTATTCCACCAGGCGACTAATTTATTTCTGCTAATATTTTTAAATCCTATTTGGTTTTTGGCTGTTTCAATGATTATTTCCGATAATATTTTGTTTAATGTTTCTGGTTGATTTGCGACTTTCTCTAGCATTATTTCTTTCTGTTTTATATTATTCGTTAGGTGTGTTTTGAATTTTTCCCAATCGGTTTTTTCCGTTATGTCCCATTTATTCTGTTTGTTTTTCTTCATTTGATTAATGTTTTGTTTTTTATTTGTCTCTTTGTTTAATCTAATTGTTATTAATTTATGATCACTGTCAATGTCATATGTGTTTTCTTCATCAATCTCTATACTATATATTTGTTCGCTCAGATTCTCATTACTTATTACGTAGTCTATCATCGATTTTGATTCCCCTTTCTCCCAAGTATTTTTGCCCTTAGTTATATTTTCCCAATTCATTATTTTAAGATTTTGTTTATCTATTAATTCTGAGAGTAATTTTGCGTTTCTATCAAGTGGTTCTCTGAGTTCGTCAAAATGGCCGTTAAAATCTCCTGTTATTAGTAATTTTTCATGTTGATATTTTTCTGTTATTGTTGTGATCTCATTCATAATTTTCTTGTTCCAGTTTCCGTTTGGAGCCTCTTGTACTGACAGATAAGCTACTCCCAGTATCATATTAACATTCTTAGCTTTAGCTCTTATGAAGAAGGATTCAGCATTAGTTTCCTTATCTTCTGTTAATCTGGGGATTATTTCTGTGTTTAATTTGTTTGATACTAGGAATCCTACCCCTCCTCCTTTCTTATCTCCGTCTTTTCTGTTAATCCCTACCCAATTATAATCTTTTCCTGCTAAATCTTTTGGAGTTTCATCATTTCTTAAAAATGTCTCTGCTAAGCTCAAAATACTTATATCTAGTTGTTTGCACAATTCCACTAACTCAATGAATTTTTGTCTTGATCTCCCATTAATACATCTAATTCCCCTTGCATTTATAAATGCTATTTTTATGCTTGAATTTTTGCTATTTTTTATCTTTTCTGTCTTATTGTCATGTTGGTTTTGTTTTTTGTTTTTATTAGGTGTGTTAAAATTTTGAATGCTATATTTAGGATTTTTGTTCTCTAAAATTCTATTGTTATTTAGGCTCAACTCTATTATAATAGGTTCTGAAATATTGTCCTCCCTAGTTTTTTGGTTGTCTGATTTTAGATTTTTATTGTTTTTCTTGGGGGTTTTATATTTATATTCCCTTAAAGTTTTATTTTTTGTTTTTAACTCTGTAGCTTTATTTATAATTAAAGGACTTCTTAAAGTCTCCTGCTTACCTAATACTTTGCTCCTTCAGGGAAATATGATGCTTGGGAACGAAGTGCCACTGCTAACACTTTCTTTCCTTCTACATTTAGATGAATCCCATCCCGACGATAGTAGTGGGAGGGAGCTTTTAGTAGATCCCTTCCGACCCCCACCATCTTGACTCGTTCCATCCTGCAGACGCTCTCTATTTCCCTCAAAAACGGCCTCACTCGTTGGTCGAGTCCATCTCTATTCATACGGCCATGCCAGAACCGTGGCAGGATCTCTGATATTAAAATCCTGCTCATCGGCCTTACTTCACGGATCCGCCGAATAAGTGTTCTCATCTTTCTTCCTGCCTCTTGTGGAGAATCATGCCCTATATTGTTGGTTCCTACGTGGAGTGCAACAATAGGGCTCTTACCTGTCTGTCCCAGTACTCCCTGGACTCTTTCGGTTAAGTGTTCAATCTTCGCTCCTGGGTAGCAATACACCTCTGTATTTACTCCCCAGTGCCAGCCCGTCAGTGCCTTGTTCCCCAGTCCCCGAACCATGGAGTCGCCCATAACGATGACTGGTTTCCTCGTCTCCCTGTGTTCATTGTCAGCTTCCCCTGCCTCAGCGCCTGACTCCGTTTCTCCCACCACGGAAGCAGAGTGCCGAAGAGGAACTTGGTCACTCTGCTCCATACTGAGAGGCAAGGAGTCAGTCTGCGAACTGGCGTCACTAGTCTCCGGTTTCGAAAGTAGGCTTAGAATTAATTTAACATTCTCCGCCAAACTCCCTATTCCCTCCAGAGCCGTCAGTTTCTCCAGTATTTCAGCCTTGGTTGGTGGTGCTGACTTTGAAGGCATCTTAAGTAAAGGAATCGGATTTACAAAATAATATTTATTGGCTGGAAATTTACTTGAGGACAAGTTTAATTTAATTTCCTATTTCTTTCCTAATTCAACAGGACTCTTTTAATTTATAATATTAATTTAATCTTTTAAATCTAATTTATCAGGTTTCAAGTTCTAAAGCTTTACTAAGATTTAATGTCAAATTTATCGAATGTTTGATTTAAAGAAGTAGCTACTTTAAGTTTTTCCAAAATTTATAGTTTAATAGGTAAATGTATTTACCCTAAACAACTCTTACTAGTTTAAAATTTAAATATTTAAAAAATTTTACCTCTGTAGGACTTACCAACCTACAAACCCTTGGAGCTGAGCACGTCGCGTCCTCCTTCCTACACTTGTGTAGGAATGATGATTCTGATAATGATGATTCCTGTCTGCGCATGTGTGAAGCCATGGTGGGAAGATGGAGAAATTTAATAGAATTTAAATGTATACACCATGAATAACTCCTGGTTTATAAGTAGTAATTAGAGTGAGTGAATGTTAATTAATCTCCGGAAACTTTTAGTGGCCAGTGTATTTTTTTTTTTTTTTTTTTGTGATCTAGCTTTTTTTTCACATCAATTTAATGTCACAGGAAAACACAGGGGATCCTTGCACTTTTGTATTTTGCATTACATAACATTAATTCTTCTTCGAACTTATTGAAAGGCTATCATTGTCAGTGTGACATTTGACGGGGAGACGAGACATGCGCATGGAATTCTGGGTACTCCACAATAAAATAGACTCAAATGAAGTTAAAATAGAAATAGAAATGTAGGAGTGTAGATGAATTTTTTTCTACAAAAATCACCCTTCTTGACTTTCTAAACGGTTTTTTGTTTTCGTAATCAGGGAATAAGCACTAAAGATCCACTAGATTTGATAACGAGAACTATTAAGAAGTAATTTCTTCCTTACAGTTTATTAAAGTAAATAATGTAAATAATTAACCTCCCCCTAAAAGAGAAGTTTTATGATTTTCTTATGTTTGAATTGTATGACGGAAGCGGAATCGGCAACTGCACATTAGACTAACAAATGTAATTATTGTGATCCTGGGGAAACATTAAGAGGATTTTTTTTTTCTTTTGTTGGAATGTGGTTAGCCTTTTGCTTGACTGATGGTAAATGCTTCCACTGTTATTAACATTGTCAGGGAAAAAAGCTGTGAGCTAAGTCCAGACTGGAGTAAGTTAAACGCCATTGAGACTTAATCAACACACGATAAAATTCTACTCAGTCTAGTAATGGTAAGATTCTTAACAATTAAAAATCTACATTTATATTTCTTTATTTAAATAATCAACAAAAACTTTAGTTCTAATTGCCTTATTTAAAATCAAAGGCATTGTAAGTCACGCTTAGCATTCACACTTTTTATCCATAATTGCTCAGTTGTAAATAGTATTGTTTACCGAAAGGCTTCTAATTTTCTTTACATTTATCGATTCCTTTGAAAAGTATTTATCCTTTTATTGATACACCCACACCATCCCATATCAAAATATGCAAAAAAAAAAAAAAATAGCTGGTGAATCCAGGCATCCCATTTATATAATAATAATATGAATATATAAGATATTAAGTGCTACAGTTATTGAAATTTGAAGTTAAAAAAACAAACAAAATATAAATAATTATTGGAAAAACCTTGTTGATAAATGTAAAATAGTTAATTGTAGGTTTCATGGCGCGTATAAGGACTCCTCAAAATGTATAGATCAGATCCTATTTCTTTTCGGGAGCCCATTGAAAAAATATACCCCTTCCCGCTACCTATCCAAAACTTTGAGACGACATTTTGGTTGTAGTTATTGAGTTATTGGCTGTAGTCTATTTAACTTTCGCCCTCCCTGAAATAAACTCTATATACGCCACTGTATAAATTTATTAATTTTTGGTTTTCGTACATGAGTATGTACATGGTCACAGATCACAAAAATGTAAAACTGAAAAAAAATTTTTGTTTTGAACTGTTATTGTGTACATACCTTTGTACGAAAAGTGTTTGATAGTTAGTAAATCAGTGTATGATACCTATGGTTTAACTATTTTATAAAAATATAAATGTAGAAAAACAATCTTTATCTACTTTCATTTGACCTGGAATTGATTCCCTTATTAAGTTCCCAGAAAATTGTGTTATCTTCAGCAATTTTCAATATCTGTCTCAGTAGATATTATTACAGTGCAACTTGGATAATTCGAACGTCTTTAATTCGAAATCGTGGTTAATTCGAAGATTTCTCTTAGTCCCTTGAATTTCTTATTAAATCAATAATCTTATTAAAAAATCGTGGATAATTCGAAGTTCAACTTCCTTAATTCGAAGTTTTTTATAAAAAATTTCGAACCATAACGACTTTTCGGCGTTTCATCGTTAAGAAATTCGACACGTGACAACTGAAATCCCCTTCCCGACACGTGACGCTTCAGACGCCATTCGAGCTTCCTGCTGTCAGTGTCACCCTGTCTTTCAGTAAACCATGCTTGTACAAGAATTTAACGTTCACTGAAAAGGTCGCCGTCATACGCGAGGTGGAAAAGGATGTGAAGAAAAAATGCCAAATCGCCAACGAGTACGGGATAGCGACGAATTTCGCCGGTACATTGAAGGACAAACCAAGGTAAGTGAAGCTGTTTTCCGTTCACTAAACGTGCTTGATGATTTTGCTAACCTTAAGCGACTGAATTCTACAAAACAATCAGACATTGCACAATTTTTTGAAAAACTATAATTTTCTGTATTGAATGTAATATGTACTGTAGCTTACGTAATATAAATCTTATTTTGTTTACATACGTATAGTGTTTAAGTGTTTCATACTATGATCGTTCTGAATAAATATTTACTTATTGACAGAATAATCTTTTCAAGCATATAGTGGACCTGAAATTAAAAGATGTAACTTGTTTAATTCGAAGTGTTGGATAATTCGAAGTTTTATAGTGGTCCCTTCAGCTTCGAATTATCCAAGTTGTACTGTATTTCGTGGGTCAGAAAAAAAAGTTTGCAATCGCTAGAAATTTAAGCTAAATAATAAATTTAACGTGCTGTGAAACTTGTAAGAAAATGAAATTAAAGCAGCACTTGAATAAAATTGCCTTTCTGATTCAATTATGGGGAGAATTTGGGAACGGCCGTTTCATCCTGCAACGGAATCATCAGCCCAAACCCGCCTTCCTCGATAAAAGAACCGATAATCGATAAATGATTATTTTCATTTTCTTACAAGTTTCACAGCACGTTAAATGTATTATTTAGCTTAAATTTAGCTTTCGGAACCTTTTATTTCTTTAATTTAATGCCTTTTTCCCTACGAGTTGTAGGTAAAAGGTTTGTAATATGTCTCTCGACACATCAATTTCTTTCGTTGCCTTTTGTCCTTTGAGGGGGTCACTGCCAGATTGGTCGGTGACCCTCACATAGGATTGCGCCTTTCTGGTTCTTTTATTGAGGGAGGAGGGTTTGGGCTGATGATTCCGTTGCAGGATGAAACGGCCTTCCCAAATCCTCCACATAATTGAATCATAAAAGGCAATTTTATTCAAGTGCTGCTTTATTTTCATTTTCTTGCTAGAAACTTAATTTATGAATTTGCCACAATGCCGGAGGTTGCTGAAATATCCGATAGACGGCTGTACTGCTTATTGCCGCACGGTCTTTTTCTGGTGTCACTGGAGGTGCGCGCTGTCATTTCAAAATGGCAATTCTCTTGGAAACTAGTCTCCTACTGAAACCTTAAGAAATTGCGTAACAACATTAGAAACAAATGTTCTGATCTTCTGAATGACGGTATGATCCTCCTCCAACACAACGCCCGACCACACATTGCACAGAATACGCAGAACTTGCTGCGCGGTTTCTACTGGGAAATTTTGGGACATCAACCATACAGTTCAGATTTGGCTCCCCAGTGATTTTCATGTATTTCCTGCCTTCAAAGAGCAAATGTTTCATAGGCAATGAAGAAGTCAAATGTGATTCAAAAAAGTGACTTATGCGGCAGGGACGGACAAACTGATCCATCGTTATGACAAAAGCGTCAATCGTAAGATATAGCGTAAAATAGCGTATCTGTACCACTTTAAGGACACCATCTAATTTTCTTCCAATAAAGATTTGCTTTCTGTATACAAGGTTTGTAATTTTTTTTTTTTTTTGATCGATCTAAGCCTACGTATTATTATCTCTTTTCCTACCGATTATTCTTGAAGCATAAATCAAGCTAAACATGTACATTCAGCAAATATTAATAAATACATTGAATGTCTTTTGTAAATTTAAATTTATGCTTTAGTTAACGTTAAGTTCTTCTATGCTATTTTTAGTGATTATTTATTATTTTTATTAGCTATTATTTTGAATTTGTTCTGGTGATACATTTCCTTGATTTCTTAAAAGAGAGTTGCACATACTTTACATATTTCTTTTTATCTGTTTTAAAAAGTCTGTTAAGGATTATTATGAGACGAGCTGTGCCCCGCGGTGTCACACGCGTTAAATTCGGCCCTTCTCGGTAATGTTCGGTTCTCGTCATGCGGCCAAGCCGCCCCGCTGCCGCACCCGTTGGTTGACGTTTATGTTTACTGCTCCGCTCCTATTGGTCGTAGCGTGACGTTATATAGCTTATATCCTTCCTCAATAAACTGGCTATCTAAAGCAAAAAGAATTTTTCAAATCGGACTGGTAGTTACTGAGATTAGCGCGTTCAAACATATAAACTCTTCAGCTGAATATTAGTATAAGGTAAGATAAGATAAACTGTTTTGTTTACATTTGAGTTTTAATATTATATCAGGTCGATTGTGTGCCAATGTTATCATAATTCTATTTCAATTAAGTTTTCCTTGACTATTCTCGAGAATTATTATTATTATTATTTATTATTATTATTCGACCAAATATATTAATTTTTAATGGGCCAAAGAATTTTTTAATGGGGAAATATGAATAAACTAAATTATCCAACCCAAAATCCCAGAACTAAAACGATGGTCATCCAGCCAAAAAAAGTAAAACGACAGATACTCAGTTCTGGCCGATTGGGATGCAATGGGGGTTATAACCCCGACCTTACTCTCTATATATCAATGATAATAAGCGTGTCAGAGTCCACCAGGTGTTACGACTAGCATTTTTCACACTGGCTCCAATTCTATGGTCACAGAATGTTCCAATGGAAAGAGTTTTGCAGCTGCCTTATTTATTATAGCATTCATAACAGCTGAATCCAAATGTTTCTTTACGGTCCTCGGAATTAAAAATTATTGGATCCTTCTAATTGCTCAGTCAATTATTAATATCAATGAAATATAGACATTACGATAAACAGCTTCAGGGTTCAGGATACCCTAAATGACTGTAAATACAAACTTTGATATAGATCAATGCATTATTCTTTGACATATATCTAGTTCTGGTCAAAATTTAATAATGGGTTGTTAGGTAGATTTTCAAACATCAAAATATAATAGATAAACTTAAATAGACTTAAATAGAAGTCTATTTTTTTAATGTAAAAATCTGAAGCCGTGTAGCGTGAATTGTTGTTGGAGTCATAGGCTCACGGTATATTGACCCTCCTTTCATTTCCTAATAATTTCCATTTTGAAACCGGGCCTCTCCAACATTAAGCATTTTTAATATTTACACCATTTTAAATGTAGGAATAATCACGTTGACATCTCCAAACAAATTAAAATGACGATTATTTTTTTATTTATTTCTGTCCTTTTTTCATTATTTCGTCGAACTGCCTTACTTTGAATAAAAATTAGGCAAATTTCTACTTGAATAAATTCAATACAAACATGCTAATGGCATGAAGAAGCTTATTTGAATAGGCATACAAAAAGTCACAACTTTAATTTTGGAAATAAAATTACCTATTTAAGTATAAGACGCTATTTTGTAAGCGATCATTTTAGAGTAGAGAAATTTCAAATGTTAATAAATAGCTGATCACTTAATCCAAAATCCTGTCGGAAAAACGACTGAAATTATTAATATACAGGACTGCATTGTCGCTGCCCCAAGTTTAGCTTCACTTCATAGCAGCGTACTTCCATATTTTGCCACTTAAGCGCTACCATCGAGTGTTGTGAATAGTCTGGGCGTTTCTCTTGATCCTTTGATCGTCTCAGTGTTATTTACAATGCTTTAAATTGATGTTGCAATATAAGTTAACATAAATTATTCTTAATAGATTGAGAAATATTAAAAGTTGATCGAAAAGTTAAACAGAAAATGCTGCTTTAGCGGTATAGAAATTGTCTGCGACCATACCAGCCTGAACGCACCGGTTCTCGTCCGATCACCGAAGTTAAGCAGGGTCGGGCCCAGTCAGTACTTGGATGGGAGACCGCCTAGGAACACTGGGTGTTGCAGGCGTTTTTTTTTTTTTTAATAAATATATATAATAAAAATTTAGATCAACAATATCGTCTATTTGTTCTATTTTTTTAATACCCTGAAAACCTTTTACAACCTTAATTATTGCATCAAACTTTGAAAATATTTAATGAATATTTACAGCATTTTATACCTGATATATAATTGATTCAAATCATTTTAAAATGTACAGTATTACACAAAAAAATTTCAATATGTAGCTAATCCATAACGGCTATATTCATTAAAATTTTTTCAAAAACAAACATTTTATTATATGTTTTGCAATTTTTTTTTCATAAGTGGAAACTGTTTCAAAGTTACAATAAATATTCGTACAAATTTAAACATCTTATAATTACGAATTCACAAATTTGACATATTTCACAGGATTTAATACGAAAGTCAAGATTTCGTATTAAATTGCTTTTTAACTTTTATATTTATTTATTTATTTTTAGCATCTCATTTACAGGCAATGACTTTAGGGACCCGGATATTTTAAACCCCTTCTCAAATTGTTTTCATTGTAGATCAATATTAAGTAATTGTAATTAAGCTTTTTATTGCAATAACGATTTATCTATAAATTTCTTTACATTTTTAAGCTTTCTTTTCTCCTGACTTCATAATAGGGAGGCGAGGGGAGATAACAATTAGCCAGTGTTGTTCCCCCCCCCCCCCCATTGCCAATTGCCAATGACACAAAATTCGGCGTCTGAAAATCAGACTTCACAATAAGACTAACTTCTTAAAAATAAAGAAGTTGATATACGTCGGTCAGTTGGCGATGCGGGTGGGGGATGGGGGGGGGGGGGCTTTTATAACCCATTCAAACCAAGAGTTCAGCAGACAATCGAACTTAAACCTTCCTGCACCCATGATATTGGTGCATTACTTTTCGAATTTTGATGCTCAGAGGTTCAACATAAAAGACAGGTAATCATACACACAGACAATCACGTCGATGTGATTCGAAAAGTAGTCCGCATATATTCTACGATCCTCCAAACATTTGCATTAATCTCAGGACACATGTTTTGTGTGACTATGTTCTACAGCAGTTTTGAGGAATTTAAATGATTAAAAATAATAATAAAAAGAATTTTATATTTCTATATTATTTGAATGCTTAATACTGTATAAGCTCCTGTTACAGTTGTAGGGAGAAAGTAAAAAGCTGAAAATTAGCGACAGACAAAACGAAAATTAATTAAGTTTATCTTGTGCTATTTAATTTTTTTATTGATTTATTGCCTCATCACAATAAAGAGAAAGCTATTTTATTAACAATAATAAAAAAATGGATTTCAACGAAAAAATATATATGTAAAGCAGTGTGTTCAAACATAAAAGCGGTTTTGCGATTCTCTTTTTAGTTGCTTTCACTTCTTTATCCAAATTTTTTGAACTTGATTTCATGATTCTTGTTAGCCATTATTTATGCTGTTGTATTTTCATTCATTGTATTATTAGAAGAAAATTTTCTGTGACTTTCAAACTTCCAAAGAAATATCTTTTAGAAAGAGTATTTGATTCCAAAGATTTTTTTTATAAGAATAGATAACAAGAATTTCCTACTTTTCTTGTTTGGTTTGTTGGAGAAGTTGTTAATTTTTTCTTAAACATTTCAATTAATTAATCTTACAGGATATTGATTTTATCTTCAAAATTATCCTAATATAATTCAAAGTCGTTTTCAGTGAAATTACACTTTCAACGAAACACATTCATTAATGAAAAAAAAAAAAATAATAAAAAAGAATCTGTTTTATCTGTCCTCAAAAAAGTCTGCCAAATGCTCAAATGAATAGATAAGAAATTCAAATTAAGCTTTTCAGAAACTTACCAGGAATTAATGAGATTATTTATAATTGATATTAGTTATACTTGTTCTGCTTTGAAAACCTTTTTAAAAAAAATCACTCTTCAAATCTTTGATCGTCAGAAAGCAATAACTATTTTACTGGCATCCATCATCCAATCTAAAAAAAAATTAAAAAAAATAAAGGAAAGAAGAAATCATGAGCCTTTCAAAAAAACAAGTGGATTATATTAGCGTTTAATTCCAGACAATTCTAACACCTAATTCATCGTTCAGTGGATGACTGACATTTTTATTCTTATTAGTAATATATATGATGCTACTTAGACGTTACAAATTTGATAAAAAGAAATATTGTGATGTGGCATTCCAAATCATCTGTTTATACAGATTATGTATTATTATAGAGTACATCGTCTGTGGCCTCAAATTTGAATATTTTAATATGCAAATAAATGAAAAGAAAAATACTAAGAAATAAGTGATTGAATCACTTAAGTATGACCGCGTAATGAATGAGTCACAGCCTGGTGCCTTCGGCCAATTAAGTAGATTTCGTGTTAGCTTCGGGCATTTATGTGATCCACTCCTTTAAGAACATTTTCATTCGTAGCTGCAACATAACTTTTTCTCTCGAACTACGTGACCTTTGACGAACTCTGAAATACAACTTCAAATCTATGATTACATTTTTTTTTTTTAATTAAGACTAGTTACGGTAAATATATAAGAATTGTTATATCAGATCAGTCTATGCGATCAACAATGATATGAGATGAACAATGAGATCAACAATCCATGAGATCAACAATCCTTGGGTTACCAAGTGTAATTTTTACTACTTGCAGCCGCAAAATGGCGATGAGCAACGTAAAGCCCGATTTGAATTATTGTTTCTTACAAAAGCATAGCATTGTATTTATCACGAGATATTACAAATTTAGACTAACGTTTGTAATGCTCCTTATTGTCCAAAGAAGAGAAGAAAAGGTTAGAAAAAAATACAGAAAATGTAAATCAGTCATCTGTAACAAAGGTTATTTTAAACTGTTTGTCCTAGAAACTTGAAACTCTAGTGGAAGTTCAAATTCTTAAAAAGATAATCCCTATTTGCTTTGGTACTTGACCTTTAATTGAGCAAAAAAAAAAATCACCCTATTGCGTTTTAATTCTTCCCCCGTCATTACGTATCTTCAGAGTTCACTTTCTCAAAAATTTGTTTGCTTTCAGTAAAATCTTGAAGCTTTATCTTTTTACAGGTGGTCCCTGACTTAGGAACATTCGCACTTACTTCCAAATTTTTCAAAATATCAAAAGAAATCGAACATTTTCAAAGAAATTCAATATTTTTCCTACGGAGAAATTTGAACGAATATACAAATATGTGTAACCATACGTAATCATATAGTATTTTAATATTATTTAATACTTGTTCATTTCGTAAGAGATGTGATTTTTTTTTTTTAAATATATATATAGGGAGAGAGAGGGAACTATCTGTATTTCCCTTCTAAAATTTGTATCTGGTCACTTTGATAACCTCCAAACGTCTTGTCTCATTTCTGATGTTCTCGACAACCAAAATTTTCAAAATATCAAAAAAAAAAAAAAAAAAAAAAAATAGAACAGTTAAATAAATTTGAAAAATTTTACATTTATTTTTCGTATACAGTTTGTTCTGATGTTTTTTTTTACTCACTGCAAAGCATTTTTATTTAATCATGTATTTTTAAATATTACCATGAAAAATACATTTCTTTCCTAGGAAAGTGAGACTAACCAAATCAAACAGTCTGTCTATGCCTTACATCCACCAATACCCAACAACTTTTGAACCACTTCACGGAGTCTCTTCAAACTTGAACTTCAAGAGCCGAACCCTTACACATATTTCCGTGTGGATTCTTTTCGAGAAATTAGCGCGTGAAGAAGACAAAATTTCACAGAACTATTAATAGTATTAGTAAAATAATTGAATTTAAGCAACTGAAGTAAAAGGCCGGCGTGCAAATCCCACGGAAGAACGGACTTCTGCAGACTTTAGCGGCAGCTTGTGATGTCAAAGTCCGCAGGAGTTTGATGCCGCAAGCCACGCATCAGTAGGTGTTAAAGACGAGCGGCAGGCCAATCACGTTGTCGTATTGAGAGTGGCAGGAATAATCGTTTTCAGACAGTCAATCACGAAACACTTGCGTTGCTTAAACGAGGAATCCATTCTCTCGCTCGATTCTTATTTTCTTTTTTTAATTTCTAAGTGAAGATTGAAAAGCGTTTAATTATTGGAATTAGTAAACACATGTAAGGAAAGGTAAGATGGGCTTTTAAGAGGTTTCTAAATAAAAAAATAAGAAAACAAAACGAATAAATTTGAACCGAATCGATGACGTTGTCGTCTCATTTCTCGCCGAAATGATCGCAAAATCAGTATCAACGATTCCTAAAATAAACCTCTGAGGAAATTCTAATTCCCTGTTGTATTTATTCTTTGTTTTAATTTGTAAGGAACCGTTTTTATTGGACTATACTGATCTACTAAAATAAAAAGGTTTACTTTTTTTACTTTACTAAAATAAAAAG
>JAFIDM010090002.1:0-16676 GCA_023159025.1 Thereuonema tuberculata
TTGTTTGTTATTCACGTTTAGTTCGTGAATATTTTGTTTGTTATTCATGTTTAGTTCGTGAATATTTTGTTTGTTATTCATGTTTAGTTCGTGAATATTTTGTGTGTTATTCACATTTGGTTCGTGAATATTTTGTTTATTCACGTTTAGTTCGTGAAAGATTTATTTGTATTTAATTTATTTGTTGATTTTAGAAAGGAAAGATGTCTTTTTTTCTATTCTTCTTATGTAAACCTTTGAAGAAGTTCTTTGAATAAAAGAACGAAATATTGGTGAAGTTTGATGTTTTGTTTCTATATATGAAGGATTGAATACATTAGTTATTTGATCAACTACTTTTGAATCTTACTTTGAGAATATTCTAAAATTAACATGCAAATTATAATTTTTTTATCATTTTTTTTTTCCGGTTTTATTTATTTTGCATCAAACTTCAGCTAAGAAAAAGGATTTTTTTTATTAGTAGATTCTCGCACCACCAAATTAACAAACAATAATACTTAAATATTGGTCAAGTTTTATGTAGTTAAATACAAAAAAAAATGTAATCATTATCGTCAAACTTAGCGCAACGATGTATTTAAAACAATACCTTCGAAAACGGTAAATTTACGTTTTAGGTAAATAAATAAATAATAAAAGAAGCCCACTGTTACTCTGTTATTAACTGAAACTCATTAAGTGCAATTGAAAGGTTGAAGCTTTCCATTGAGAATAAAGTGGAAATGGTTTATGCGTGTGATCGAAAACTGGGAAGCCTTGAGCGAATACAGAGCTATTCAAGTCCCAATGATTGCAGCGTTGTTGTCAGCGGATTTTAAAGGTGACGACGCCATTAAACTTATTACTAAACGGAGTTTAGGCTACAAACTTCCGTTTTAAATTGAGTGAATAATGTATATTTTTTTTTAAGTGAATTTATGGACTAAAGACTGTGATGTTGTTACAATTCAACAGATGCCTTACGAAATGACGTCATGTATCCTGCCGCCCCTTGCGTAACGCCGTTCTAGATTGAAATTAGCTTATTTCGTAGCAGAGATTAGTTTATGCATTACAAATAAATTAAAAGAAATAATTAATAACTGACAATTTATGAACGAAATTTCAACTTTAATGGTTAAGGAGAGATTTTTCATTATGTGATTTCAATTTCAGAAAAAAAAAAATGGTTCAAATCAAATATTTTTTAAAGAATTTTTATTGATCTTGATGACGAGGAACAACAATTAGATATGCATTTTGTCTAATTTTTGTTCAATTTTAGAAACCGAGAGAACGGGATGATGTTTTTAAAAGGAGTCATAAATAGAATATTAGACCTAAATGTTCAATATTGAAGATTTTTTTATTATAATGAGATGACAGAAAGATTATCTCGCTGCTACGATGTGAAACGGGGGGGGGGGGAATATTAGGGAAATGGGGTTGTGTCCATGACTTGTTGTGTGGAGTGTCACAGCCTTCTGCATAAGGGTTTTTGTGAAGTCCTAGTGTGCTGAGGCTGTGGTGCAATGTGTGCGGCATCAGACCAGTTGTCATCATCAGTGGACAGAACACGTACTCGGTCCTGCCTCCACTGCTTCTGGAGCTCGTGTGTTGACCTGTTTGTTGACCTTATCAACAAGTGTGATATCAGGTCTGTTGTGATGTATGGTTTTGTCTGTGTGAATGGGGCGATCCCAGTATAGCTTATGTGAGGATGACTCTAATACACTTTATGGTATGTAATTGTAGTACGGGACCGTGTTCTTAATAAGTAAATGTTTGTATGCTAACTGTTGATGAACAATCGACTCTACCTGATTGTGTCAGTAGAGGTAATCTGTTTGGGAGAGAAGGGGACAGCCTGAAATTATTTGGTCGATCGTCTCATGCGTAGTGTGGATGAATAACATGGATGAACGTGGATGGTCCATGAATTCATGGATTTCCTGCATCTGTCCATGTGTGTTTGCGTCCTGTAGGATGTGTTTCTTGTAGTTGCGTGTGGGGATGATTTGGTCCTGTATCGCGATTATGAATCCTTTGGTCTCCCCAAACAGCTCGCCACTCGTCAGTCATCTGTTCGACACGTTATTATTATTATTATTATTATTATATTATTATTATGATTGAGTTTTATAAAAAAGTGAGTTTATAACATTGTGCAGAATTTTTTGTCATTAAAAATTTGGTAAAAATTTGATAAATAATGGTAAGATCTTTTTTTAATTTTTATTTTTAAAAAAAAGTGAAAACAAACAGGCTCCCAGTTTTCAGAAATAAAACAATGACGGCGTTTGGCACCCTCAAGGTTGTAGAGGTGGTTTTGGGCACCCTCTTGTACCACTAACTTCTGCGACTTACAGACTCATCAATGCGTGGTGTAATTTCTCTGAAACAGTTTTGAAAATACGCTGTATTTAAATTTGTAGAGTTATTAGCAGACTCTGTTTTAATGAATGAAATCTTATCTTAGAACATCAGACTATAAATATATTCTTTACTACTCATAAACAACAATATTTCGTTTCTCTTTAATACGAAACTTCTTGAGGAGAAGAAACACTTTCTTTTTCCTCTAAATTTCATAAAGTTTTTCTTCTCCTCAACCCGAAGAAGTTTCTTATTAAAAAGAAACGAAATATTGTTGTTTATGAGTATATTTATATACAAGAAGATATTATAGGTATGATATTCTAATTTATTTAAAAAGTATGTATTTAGGCATTGAGAAATCTTACCTAGTTTCAATGACCAGACTTTAGTTAGAAATTAAATTTCTTTCGTTACTAAATGCTGCCACCTTTCCTACTGATTTGTATTCTATGGAAATTTTAAAGTGTCCTACCATTGAACTGTGGGGTTCTTGGATCGCGGGATATAAGGCTCCCGGCGTTTCCCGACCAATTGGAATAAGTTGAGATCGGGTGGTCAGCCTGACATTTTAACTTACCACTGTTACTAAAATGATAAGAAATCCGTTCTTATTTTATAGAGGGCTGGGTGAACATTAGGACCTGTCTGGAGGAGAAATACATTTGGACCAATCCTCGACCGCCGCTGATATTTAAACCAGGCTCCTTCAGTGCTCAGTCCAGTGCTTTACCACTGGAATCACCAGACCTACACGGAAATTCTTAAAAATTCAATAATTTATTTATTTACTATATTTTCGTAACTTAATTAAGCAAGCCTAACCTAGCATAAGGAAATAACCAATTAATAGAATAGGAAATACAATGCTAATAAGACGAGGTTGACATATCTGAACTGAACTAGACAATCACAAATCTGGACTTTTTCTGATTGAGTTTAAGAAGTCTTATTAATTCCTATCGTTCGTTTAACTGATAGAACGCACATCACGCTATAACGGCTAGGGATTTCCTTAAAATTTAAACTACCCTTATTCAGTACAACTTAAATAAAACCCCATCCTCAGTTAAAACAGGTGGCCTGGTTTCTTTCAAATTTGATATTTTTTTTTTTTAAATTACGTTAGGTATTCCGCAGGGACGCTGGAGGTACGGCTCCCACGTTTCAGTGACCCGGGACTGAGATGAGGTCGGATGGTCAGCCCAACGCTCGCACGCCTGTTTACCCGTGAAAGAAAGCCGGTACCCATTTTAGAGAGGGTTGAATAGACTCTACGACCCGTTTGGAGGAGAATGGAGGGTGGAGAAACCCCTGCATTCCGCCGAGGCCGGGGATCGAACCCGTCACCTCCAACTCGCAGCCCAGCGCCCTTACCACTCGGCTGCTGGGCCCACATGCTTTAGTTAAAATCAACTTTAAAACAAGAGAAGGATTATTTTGGTCTTCATTTATCTTCATTCCTCATAAATAACCATTTCATCGCTGCAAACCGAATCACTGCGCAATCAATAGCTCAGCATATACTTAATATATATATCATCGCTGTATCCATTTATTTTCGATGATGTAAGATATGCTGTCGAATAATAAAATCTCTGCAGAGAAACGTGATGACCATTTGAGACTAAACCAGACAGATCTGAAGTGTGGAATCATCGGCCTTTTTGTTAATTATTTAAATGCTTCCATTTACATCAAATTTAGCACAAAGAACAAGAAAATGATAAACGGCATTCTAAATAAATTAAACTTTAGGATTTTTTTTTTTTTTTTCAGTAAAATGTCAAAATTTCTGAAACATAAAACAGATAAATATATTTGACAAGAGAACTTTGAGAGGAGACACAAGCAAAATACAGTTTGGAGCAAAGGTTTTAAATAATATCCGACTTATCCTTATGGATCCATTATGATGCAGGATTTCGAGGCGCATAACAACAATTATAATCTTATTTTGTTTTTGTTTTTAAGTGAAGCGCAAATTTAAAGTCGCTAATATTGTACATTATATGGTAATCAAATGAGTAGTGAATATATTCGCGATGTATCAACGCTTCACAAATTTTTTTTTAAAAAATAAGCTCCAGGTATCTGAGTTTCTTTCGGGAGTTAGCGCCGCCGAGATTGCTAACAAGTTTTTTTTTTTTTTTGTTCCAAATGTTTTGAGGAGGCCATTTTAATGGCAATTAGAGATAGATAGAGGAATATAAGTGAGCGATATGAGAGCCATTGACAGTGTTTACGATATAAGTAGCGATGTAGAATATCCAAAAACCGATTACCATCTGTAATAGTGATTACTGACAGTGAGTAGCTCTAATAACAAATGGCAATGACACACAATAGCTTGTACCTCTCTTTGTTACAAGATGGACGGAATCTCGAAGGCTTCGAATCTCGCGAGAAAGAGGACTGAATACGAGGAAATCGTGGAGTAATAAACACTTACTTTGGAAAAATGAACTGGGACCAGACAAAAGTCTAACACCAGTCGGAATCTTTTTTTTAATTTGAAGAAGAACCAAAACCGCAGATCCTCCAATATCAAAGTTAAAAAAAAAAAAAAAAAGAAAACAAAAATCAAACAAAAATTCTTGTTCCAATTTTACATCGGAAGCGCAGTGGTTCCTCAAAGGAAAAAATACACAATGAAAAACTCACCAATGAAAAAACCAGTGAGAAAATCCATGTGCCAGCAAGAGCGGCCTCAATGAATTTTTTTAAAGCATAAGACTTCAAACTGCGCATTTGAAATGTTAAAAAAACAACAATGGATGAGACTAAATTACTCACAAGTGACATCCTGGAACAGCTGTTTCACGCTCGTTGGCGATCATCAGCCAGGAGAAGTCACAGCAAATAACGAGGTCTCCGTACTGAAGCTAGTATGAACAATACATCGGAAGCGCAGTGGTGCCTCAAGGCAAGTTTTCATTGTGTATTTTTCTGTGTGGTGAGTTTTTCATTGTGTATTTTTCTGTGTGGTGAGTTTTTCATTGTGTATTTTTCTTTGTGGGGTGTTTTTCATTGTGTATTTTTTTCCTTTAAGGCACCACTGTGCTGCCGATGTATTGTTCATACTAGCCTCATACGAAGACCTTGTTGTTTACTGTGACTTCTCCTGATGATCCCAACGAGCGTGAAACGGCTGTTCCTGGATGTCACTTGTGAATAATTTGGTCTCATCCATTGTTGTTTCTAAACATTTCAAATGCGCAATTTGAAGTCTTGTGCTTTAAAAAAAATTCATTCAGGCCGCTCTCGTGGGTACATGGATTTTTACACTGTTTTTTTTTTTCATTGGTGAGTTTTTCATTGTGTATTTTTTCCTTTGAGGCACCACAACGCTTCCGATGTTTTGTTCATACTAGCCTCAGTATGGAGATCTTGTTATTTGCTGTGACTTCTTCTGGCTGATGATCGCCAACCAGCGTGAAACAGCTGTTCCAGGATGTCACTTGTGAAGAATTTGGCCTCATCCATTGTTGTCTTTTAGAATAAAATTTTCCTCAAAAATTTTTTTGTTTCCTTTTATTTTAAAGTAGTGAAAATACAAAAGGAAAAGTCTGAATTTGGAAATGACTAGATCAGCATCAACCAGCTACATTTTTCATTCGTTGAAAATTGATTAAATAAGCAAATCGTTACTTAAAAGTCGCCTAAATCCAAACAATTTTAAGCAAATTAAAACGGACGCAAGCTTAAAAATACATATAAGACAGATACATGTATACATACACGGTGTTCCTGAAATGAGCTGCCAAATGTGTGTTGTATTCAATCTTGCAATATAACGAATAAATGTCATATAAACATGGTCTGGAAATGCGTTATTTCCAAGATATGAATGATGAAACGATACAGAGGTGTTGGCCTATCGTATCGTAGAGTCATTAAATTGCTCCTCAGTAATCGTGACATGGCCTGCTCGTTCCCCTGGTTTAAATCCTCTGGACTTTTTCGTATGGGGTTATCTTAAAGCATTAGTGTACACCACACCTGTTTCGGACGCCCACTCACTGCACGATCGCATAGTGGATGGGTACAACACAATTCGACGTGCATCTTGGACCATATTCCACAATCGATGGAACGATGTTGTGTTGCGTGCATTGCGGCCGGTGGAGGAGATTTCGAGCACTTTCTGTGAAACTGAGCGACTTTACGGCCAACACCTCTGTATTGTTGCATCGTTCTTACCTTGGAAATAAAGCATTTTCAGATCAATGCTTATATGACATGTATTCGTTGTTTTGTCTGATGAATACATCTTTTTAAGTTTGGCAGCACATTTTAAATACACCCTGTATATACATATATAAGTAAACATTTTTTGAATTAATGTGTTTGTGGTATTGTATTTTTTGCTCTATCAACACCTACCAAATGTAATAGAATGGCTATGGAAGGAAGTTGAAGCCTAGGACTACTGTTTGGGTTTTCTGGAAGCTTTTGAGTTATTTTGAACACTGCAACCGGACATGATTGTATGACATGACGTAATTGTTTTTTGTTTTGTTTTGTTTTTTTCTGATGCAAAGTAAGGAATATTATACCAAATAAAAATAGCTTTTGGTGTTTACTGCGGTATTCATGTTTATTATGCTAATGTAAAAAGCTCCGAGCACAGTACGTCGTCCTCTGCTTTCTTTTTTAACCAAGATTAATGTATAATTCTCTAGAGTGGTGTGATTACTTTACAAAATATATTCCGTTGCAAAACCAAACGACGCACCCCGAAGAACGTATTCGCTATGAAATCTCGCAACACGCAGCGAGTATGTACAGAAATAATTACATTTCACTGTAAAGCATCTTTTGGTACAGAAGGCGGTAACATAACAGTCATATGTTAAAATGTAGCAAACTCTCTTCTGGCGGCGATACAAGCCCATGTACGTCAAGAAGTTAATGAATAAGCCAATGTTGTCCTGTGCAAAAGTCTGTCAGATGCCCTGCAACTGTTAGGCTAGTTCGTGATGGCTGCCATTTGCAGATCCCAAAAATGGTCGATTGGCGAGAAGTCTGGAAACCTGGCTGGCTATATGAGGGTAATGAAACCCAAAGAAGCATTATTGAGAGAGTCTCGCCATGGAAACACCCTGTGTGTTCATTGACAATCAAATTTTAGTCATTTGCATATCTAGCCGAAAGGCATATAATATATATATATATATATATAATTTATAATATATATCGAATTTCATGGGTTCAATTTTTTCTCGTTCAATTTTTTAGGAGAGATCTTTTTTTTTTTTTTTTTTTTTTTATACAAGAGTGCGTTAAATTTCTACAATCATTCATTTTCAAACTGGACTATACGTAAATATTACTGAAACGCTGTAATAATGAGCTGAGAGTAGATAAACAAATAATGGTGATAAGTTTTCAGTATTTAATTACATTTGCTTCATCCTGAAGCAAATATTGATCAACTAATAATGACAAATGTTGACCAATATTAATATCAGTTAAGTATTAAAACAATTCCTCCGGCAAAGACTAATTGTCCTCTGGCTAGAAATTGTCATTTTTCAAAATAACAAAAGTTTGTCTTGATTCTTTTGCTGGCTTTCAAGATTTCTTGAATTGATATTATCAATATTTACTTTAAACTTGTTAGTGTACGGTTTAAATTCGTTAATTACTATTTGTGTCATCATTCCTTTTTTATTCACATTTACGTATATTTTCGAGTATTCGTTAGTACATTATACAATAAACAGGTGAAATTATACACAAAACCAATTTGCCACCCATACAATTTGCAATCTATTCAATACAGTAGAGCCCCGATTATCCGCGAGTGCCGCGAAAAATTTTTTTAATTACGAACCTCAAAAAAAAAAACAATTTTAATCCAAGCCAACAACAGGGAAAGTATAATAGGCCCTACAGTGCGAAGGTTGAAAATTACTGACAGATTTATTGTGCATCGTAATCCTGTAGGTCTTCTCGGAATTTGTGGATGAGTGGCAGGCTCTTGCTCTGCAGAAAGGTTTCTGCTGTACTGTACATATTTTAAAACTTTTGCATATTATTTTTTTTGTATAATAAAACGTAGTTTTTATGCTGAAATATTTTTTTCTTGTTTACACCTCATTTTTAGTCTTTTTTCGGGTTATCCGTGATTTTTACTATCCGCGGTACCCTTGCCACCCAATCGGGGCTCTACTGTACTTGCATTATTAAAAGTGATGATACTGATTGAACTAGTTTATTCAAGCCGTTGTAATTCAAGGGTCAAGTACAAATTCCACCGAGGCGTTCTAAATACACTGTTGAATATAAACGAGACTCAGAAGGGTTGTTGCGTCCAAGCATTCCCAGTGGAAGTAATGCCGCATTTAGCGTTTGTAGACCTTCATTTGGCTCCTTTATAGCAAATGTGAGTATAGTACAGTCGCGGTAATCCGAGCCCAGGTAATCCGAGATTCCGTGTAATCCGAGGTGCATGCCCAAGCGATAGCCTACTACTTAGATGATGGCGTGACATCGCTGCTAAAAAGCGTTCCTCTACTGTGAAGCAGAAGACCTTGGACAGTTTTTAAAGTAATTTTGACATTAATGTCTTTGAAGCTTATGGAGAGTCTTTTCATGTAACCGGGTAACGTTGTTAATGTATCTGTAACTTTAATATCTATAAATTAAATTTGGTTCGTTTTAGTTGAAAATTCCAGGGTTTTTTTTTTTTTCTTTTTTCCGTGTAATCCGAGTTTTTGTAATTCGAGGTATTATCAGCCCCAATTACCTCGGATTACCGCGACACTACTGTAAATGGCTACACTGAAATGATGATGTCATATTCATTCTAAATACCATACGTAGACACCAATTTTGCCGAATTACCGCTGTTTTCCTGATCCTCTCGGTGCTACGTAAAACCGGAAGCCGGATTTTTCTTCAAATTCCAGGCCTTGGAGTGACCAACGAGATGTGACTCACAGGGCTTCGATTCCCGATTTGGGCGTACAAATAGATCGACACGGGGATCCTAATAGCAACTCCGTACCGGTTCGGTAAAAATGCTATATGAATGCACATTACATCACATGATGCTTCGAAAGTAACTGTGCATGCCTTACGTGGTTCATCATCACAATGTTAAAGCATGTAAAATGTAACAGTTAAATTCTTCAGTAGAAACTGTCCTTTTTGTAGATTTAACTTTTAAATTTTCTTTTTTGTATAAAAATCACTTCTTTGTCGACTGAGAGCTTATTTAACATTTTTTTTTTTATTTCTGGGAGTCTGAAGAATGTGAAAGTATGCAACGATTGTAAAGTTTTTATTTCTTTATTAAAAATATAGAAACTATACTAACACTAACCTTAATCTAAAACTTTAAATAACCACGACGTTTCAGAGCTTCATGGATTAAGCCCCCTTTTCAAGTGGAACGAGTCATATTTAACGAAAAACTTTCCTTATCTGAGATTGTAAAACAGAAAGGAATGGCCATTCCCATTTTAATAAAAACACCTCCTGGTGACAGATGCTTTAAATACGCACAGGAAGTGGTCGTCTGCGAAGGTTTCAAATACAATCAAATGGAAAAAAACTATTAGGAAATTTATTAAATTTATTTAAAGGAACTAACACAATTATCAAAGCCCGTATTCCAACACATTTGAAGTAGAAAGGTCCTGATTATAGCTAACTAACAATCTTATCATGCAAGATTAATAAAAGATACGCAAATATTTATTTTTACGTACACCAAGAATCTATCTCTACCTGTCCCAAGTTCAGCGAATGACCCGTTCGCTGGCAGTGAAGGGCAGTACTGTAAGATAGATTGGCCTTTCTTACAGCAGAATCGTGTTCCTTTTGGAATTGCCTATGTATAAACAACTATTATTGCCTCTAACAGAAGATTTACACCTAATCCCATAAATGGAACCTCGAGTACTTGATCTATTAGCTACATTAGAATGCCTTCTATTTAAGAAAGATATCATGGTATTCTGTGGCTTGCAGGCTATACCAATCCCCGCAATAGCCAGAGCCGGCTTTATTCTTATTAAAATTAAAATATTACATGAAAATAAAATACAAGATGTACGTAATACAAAACCTTTTATTCCGGATTTAATATACAACTAATACTACCATTCAAATTCATTCAGCATTTACAAAAATAATTTGTTATTTTAGATTGTAGGGCTTTTTTGGAAATGCACAGAAAAAAGTTCATTGTGCACAGTTAAAAGTGCCATCTTAACTTTATCACTTAAATCACTGCTAATGAGGTGATTCTTGCATGGTGTTAAAAACCCCCAAAGCTTGTTGAAAACTTGGCAGAGGTTTTTCAGTGCAATTTTCTAAGACTGCATTTTCTAAGTAAGACTGGACAATTGGCAGGTGGGAATATGAGGTTGATAAGCGCTTTTTCTCTTTTCTTGAGTTCTTGAAAAAACGTATAGGCCTAAATGAAATTTGCGATTTCATGAGAACTTATAAATGAAATATTTAACATTAATATGCATTGGATTTGCCGAGACCATTCAAAAAAACGTATAAACGAATAACGTATAAACAGTCCTACACTGTATTTCTAAATGTGCTCGAGAGACTCCTTTCAATCTATCTGTATTTGTTGTGATCTTTCTTTAGAATCTATCCTGGCCTTCAGAGAGGGTCACTACTCCCAGAGCTCCACACAATCAATCAATATTAACTACGCACAGTTACCAAAGGAATATGCAGTATATCTTAATAGGAATCGGAGAAAGAAACTGCTTAGAACAACGTTTTGGAATGAGGCACGTTACTCAAAATAGCAACCTTTGACATTTATTATCTATTAGCTGTGCCCCGCAATTTCGCCTTGGTTAAATTGTGATTATACATACTTAATTAGTTTAACCAAAAATGACCTGTGCATTCACAGTTCGGCCCTTCTCGGTAATGTTCGGTTCTCGTCGTGCGGCCAAACCACCCCCGACCCAGCGCGCGGTCGCTGACTTTTTTTTTTTATTACTCCGCTCCTGTTGGTCGTAGCGTGATGTTGTATAGCCTATAATTTTCCTCAATAAACGGGCTATCTAAAGCAAAAGAATTTTTCAAATCGGACTGGTAGTTACTGAGATTAGCGCGTTCAAACATATCAACTCTTCAACTTTATAATAAGTATAGATACATATCTATATACAGTAGAACCTCATTTTAACGGACCCCATTATAACGGATGTCGCTTATAAAGGACAGTTTAAAAAAAAAATTATAGTAATAATAAAGATGCTTATTTTTATCTGACGAGTTTTACATTTCCAACCATATGTGCTTGAAAATGTGTTTGCATATTACGAACACCTCCGTCAGTTATTAACTGAAGAAATAAGCAGCAAACAAACCCAGCAGAAAATAAATTATTTTTTTCAAACCAATGAATGTAAACAATCAACATGAACCAGGACCTTCTTGTTCTAAAGATTAATGCAGTGTTTACGAACACATTTTTTTTTTCAATTCAGCCTATTATGTTGACGGCTGTTTTTTTATTTTTTATATAATAAACACTATTTATAGCTAACTATTGTACTTTCATTGATATACATTGATGTACTGCTGCATTAAACCCTTATAAGAATTATTTGTTATAAACCGGACTTTCATTAAAACGGATAACCTTCAGCCCCTATTAGTCCGTTATAAGGAGGTTCTACTGTATATATATAAATGAATGTTTCTTTCTGTGTTTGTTTCTTTGTCCTTTGTACACTCCTAGGCCATTTGATCTATCTGGACCAAACTTTGCAGAAATACTCTTTAGGACCCTGCGGAAAAGATAGGCTACCTTAGAACCTGGATCCCCCCCCCCAAGGGGGTTGAAAAGGGATAAAAATCCCTGAAATAGCCAAATACCCACCTGGTGGTGACAATGAGAACTACACAAATATTGTGTAAAGTGAAAAATTCGCTCTCCTTTGGGGGCTGGGACAGCACACTTGGGTGGGTGGAAGGCAACACAGCTAACTAAGTGTTACACCACCGACCTCATATATAGGGCACCTTCTCGCCCCCCCCCCCCAAGTCAATAGCAATAAGTTTCAAATTCTTTCTCCTAAGGGGGGGCAGGGACACCACACTTGGATGGGGGGGAAGGCGATACAAGGGCCTAAGTGTCCCACCTCGACCGACACTGGGCCCTTATATTTAGGGCAACTTCTCGGGTCCCCCAAGTCTATTGCAAAAACTGAAAAATTCGCTCTCTTATGGGAGGCAGGGACACCACACTTAGGTGGGTGGAAGGCGACACGGCTACCTAAGTATCCCACCCCCGACCGACACCGGGTCCTTTCTTTCTTTGAGTGGCATTGAACGCATGCCGGGTACAGCTAGTACGTATATAAAAGTCAAAGTTTGCACATTCTCTCTACAATTTTATACTGTTTGACTGATTGGAACCAAATTTTGCATAGGTACTCTGTAAAACCCTGCAAAAATTTAGGCTACCTTGAACCCCGTCAACTGCTCCCAAGGGGCAAAAACGGGTGAAATCTCTGAAATAGCGCCACTTAAGGATCTGGTGGCGACATTGGGAACTTCACAAATATTGTTCTGAAGCAATTGGGGAGGGTTTGATGTGATAGGATTGTGGAGAAGGGGAGAACTGGGACTCCCCACCCCCACCCTGGGCAACGCCGGATACTTTAAGCTAGTTGACTATAATTAGACCAGAATGTGCGAATTTAAGTAATAAAAAAGGTTCGAATAAATCAGTACAATGGTGCAGCTAGTGTCTGTGTCTTCATGCAACTAATGTAAAAGTCCAGCTAATTTTTATAAATTCATATTTACAGTTACACGCTACCATTACTCAATAGACTTTATATATAAAGAATTTAACTTTATAAAGAAAACACTTATAACAAATAATATTTCAGAGAACCCAATACATAAAAATTTCTGGAGTCTATAAGCAGAAACGTAGCTGCTTACATAAATTTAAAAACGAATTTTCTATGGATCAACATTCATTGATTGCTAAATGGTTGTTGAATCTTCAATTTTAGCAGCCCAATTTTCTTCTATTAAATCATTCCTCAATTAGAAAATCGATGTCAGACCCGAATTGTTCACCGTTTTCAAGATGGTTGACATCAGTTCTGTGATTTCCTGTGAGTTTTATAATTTCACAATGAAGTAGCCTTGATATATTTAGTTACTATTGAAGTTTCAAAATAATGTTAGATTGGATTGATTCATTTGACGATTCTTGCCCTGAATGTAACTGTTTAAGGGAAAATTCGGCCCATATGTTTTTTCTTCACGGAAGCTGTAATTTTGAAAAGTATTTGCGCATGCGAAAACTGACCGGAAATGGTATTAAATGTTATTAACTAAGAGCAGACACTTTTAGAAACTAGGTTCGTTATTAACGACTCATCAGTACAGTATTGTCTAATTGTGCTTGGTGCACACCAACTTTTATTTGAAGACCTCTAGAGCTTCGATTGCGAGTAGCGGCTCATCAACTGACAATCGCTTTGGCAGAGACACACCACCCAATATGAGATAATTCAGCGGTAGGCCGATACTTCCGAATCTATCTCACAAGAACTGCAGAAAATGAAACCTGAATGAGATCGTTATGGTTTCGTGTTTAATAAAAAATTACATGTTCTTTCTTGCTATCAATATATCTGTTTTTCCACGGATAAATAAATAATTTTTTAAAATATTTTACATATGCTTAGTAAATTAAAAATATGCTTTAACAATCATATATAAATAATAATCTCATTTGTTTTTAAATATTTTGTTTTTATCAAGTTTACAAACTTTCATTAATTTAAAACATTATTCTCACTTTTTTCGTTCTGTGGACTCTTTCTAATTCATTTGTAACTTCTTAGAACAGTATGAACTACTCTCTTAATAACTTAAGGAAGTCCTATTGCACCCGAAAATGGAACAAATCTAGAGATTTCTTTTTTTTGGTTGGAAGCCCATCGTTTTGTTCGTAACTTCCCACCCATCCGGCAGAAAGATATATATATATTTTTTCTTTTGGTTGGAGGTAAAAATTACCATAACATCCCCTATTCCAAATCCCTAGGCAGGTATCTAGTCCCTGGCAATCGAGGGTGGGATTTTTACTATAAATATTGAAATATGAATATAAGTTTTTTATTCCTTCAATTGTTGCTCTCCTGATTGCCCAGAAGATTCGCAAAAATTCAGGGGAACCATTACTGGCTCATCTATTGACAAGTGCATGCCTCTAATTCCTTATTGGTGAAGTCAAATTACCTATTTTTGATTGACCTGTCCATGGCGTATTCCGGTTACAAAGAGAGCGCGCACGTCGCTAGAAGCCGCCGCCAACAGCCTCTCTGCAATAACTGCATGTCGATCCGATGAGAAATGAGAGGGCTTTTTTTTTTTTCCCCCTTGAATTTTCGTTTACTTTTCAATTCCCGTGGCTTTGCAACTCTAACGAGGGCTTCGCGAAACTCCGCCGAGTTACCTGGCGGAGAACTGAATTACTACTCCCATCCCACCCCCGCCTTCGATCAATGTTTCAAAGTTCGGTCGGCGGCGTCGGTAAAAGCAGGCGCACTGCATTGCGGTCGCCATCTTGCCCTGAATTGACGCGCACCTCTTTCGCGGAACACGTTTCCCGTCGTCTCACGGTGCCAACGCGAAAAAGAAGCGACAAAATCTTCCCCGTTCTAATACAAACTTAACATAGTTAAGATTGTAATAAAAAAACAAAAACAAATAATAATAATTTTCTGTAAAGAAAATAAACCTACAGCTATCTTCTAACGTTTTCGTAAATAATTTTTAAGTCTTATTTAAATAATAATAACAACAAAAAAGAATAAATCTGTATTTAAACATAATTTTCTGTAAACGATACGAAGGTAGTTAAACTACACAGTCCATTTCCATGACCGCTATTAAATTATTAATCTAAAATCCGGATGCAGCCGGATGGCGCTGTCTGAAAGCGCACGACAAACTACAGAAAAATTTTCGCCGGAAACTGCACAGTAGGGTCCCTCCTTCGATTCGGAAAGGCAGTAGATTGGAACGGCGGTTCGATCTTTGTCGGGAAGCCCGGTGTCGCCATTCACGGGTATTTCGGTGCATCGTCAGCCATTCGCACTATTCGAGCCAGAGGGCTATTCCCAAAATGACGTCACGAAACACTGAAAAAACGAATGCAACTACTAGAACTTTTCGTTTTAGCACGGAATTAGGATCTTTCGAAAATTATGGAATTAATTTGAAAGCATGAAGGTTGCTGAAAACTTTAAGGTGTTTCGGAGAATTTTAATTATATAAAAACTTTAAAAAAAAATTGATTTGATCTCCAGCTTTTTTCTGGATGTTTCAAAAAATAAAATAAATAAATAAAATAAAAAACGAGAGGCAATAGTTTAAAAACTTAAGAATTTTCTTTAAAAGGAGACCTCTCAAATCTTCATAAAACTGTTTGACCACATATTTTAAATTTAGTCAGCTTACTATTCACAGTTATGTAAATGACATGTTGAGTTTGTTATAATAATTAATTAAAAAAATTATTATTCTAAAAAAGATAAAACAGTTCTGTAAAAATAATACTAATATATTACTTCTGTGCAAACTATAATATTAAACTGTTTCAAATATATTTATTTAAATTGAAGAAAGTTTTGCTTTTATATAGCTGCATTTATCACGATTTCCTAGTCCTAAAACAACTGCCATCTTTTTTTTTTATAAAGGAGGAGGCTTATGCAATAGTAAGTGATTATTACGAAGGTGTTCGCTGTGTTTTCTTAAGTCTATGTGAATTGTACGTGTTTTATTTCCTAACGTTTGAATACGTTTTGCTTTGAATTAAGAAGCAGCACAATTTGGGAGCGCAGGTGTTTGCACACCGTTCGTTTTTAGTTGTCCAGTGATCGGTTATAAATGATAATGTTTTGTTTTGATCCTTATCGTGTCTGCCCCGCTTTTGGTTGTTGATGCCAGGCGGCAGCGCCACTTGGTTCGGCGCAATTGTTCTCGCGTGACGCGGTGTCTCTCTCTCTGTCACCGGCTCCCTCGGACAATATAGCAGCGAGGTAGGGGAGCGTACGGCGGGATCCGTTGAACAGAGTGAGCTTCTCGGGGAAGCTGCTACTCTGATCAGATTCATATTAAGTCCTGGTGCCGGAAATTCGGTGATGTGGTCGCACACTAACGCTGACGTTTCGCAGTCTGCAGGGACCTGAATTTAATTAAAATGAATTTCAAAGTTGCGAGGTTTTACAGATTAGAACGTAATTTTTTTTTAGATACCTAGATTAATTCAATGCATCTCAATCTTACTC
>JAFIDM010090003.1:0-16675 GCA_023159025.1 Thereuonema tuberculata
TTGTTTGTTATTCACGTTTAGTTCGTGAATATTTTGTTTGTTATTCATGTTTAGTTCGTGAATATTTTGTTTGTTATTCATGTTTAGTTCGTGAATATTTTGTGTGTTATTCACATTTGGTTCGTGAATATTTTGTTTATTCACGTTTAGTTCGTGAAAGATTTATTTGTATTTAATTTATTTGTTGATTTTAGAAAGGAAAGATGTCTTTTTTTCTATTCTTCTTATGTAAACCTTTGAAGAAGTTCTTTGAATAAAAGAACGAAATATTGGTGAAGTTTGATGTTTTGTTTCTATATATGAAGGATTGAATACATTAGTTATTTGATCAACTACTTTTGAATCTTACTTTGAGAATATTCTAAAATTAACATGCAAATTATAATTTTTTTATCATTTTTTTTTTCCGGTTTTATTTATTTTGCATCAAACTTCAGCTAAGAAAAAGGATTTTTTTTATTAGTAGATTCTCGCACCACCAAATTAACAAACAATAATACTTAAATATTGGTCAAGTTTTATGTAGTTAAATACAAAAAAAAATGTAATCATTATCGTCAAACTTAGCGCAACGATGTATTTAAAACAATACCTTCGAAAACGGTAAATTTACGTTTTAGGTAAATAAATAAATAATAAAAGAAGCCCACTGTTACTCTGTTATTAACTGAAACTCATTAAGTGCAATTGAAAGGTTGAAGCTTTCCATTGAGAATAAAGTGGAAATGGTTTATGCGTGTGATCGAAAACTGGGAAGCCTTGAGCGAATACAGAGCTATTCAAGTCCCAATGATTGCAGCGTTGTTGTCAGCGGATTTTAAAGGTGACGACGCCATTAAACTTATTACTAAACGGAGTTTAGGCTACAAACTTCCGTTTTAAATTGAGTGAATAATGTATATTTTTTTTTAAGTGAATTTATGGACTAAAGACTGTGATGTTGTTACAATTCAACAGATGCCTTACGAAATGACGTCATGTATCCTGCCGCCCCTTGCGTAACGCCGTTCTAGATTGAAATTAGCTTATTTCGTAGCAGAGATTAGTTTATGCATTACAAATAAATTAAAAGAAATAATTAATAACTGACAATTTATGAACGAAATTTCAACTTTAATGGTTAAGGAGAGATTTTTCATTATGTGATTTCAATTTCAGAAAAAAAAAAATGGTTCAAATCAAATATTTTTTAAAGAATTTTTATTGATCTTGATGACGAGGAACAACAATTAGATATGCATTTTGTCTAATTTTTGTTCAATTTTAGAAACCGAGAGAACGGGATGATGTTTTTAAAAGGAGTCATAAATAGAATATTAGACCTAAATGTTCAATATTGAAGATTTTTTTATTATAATGAGATGACAGAAAGATTATCTCGCTGCTACGATGTGAAACGGGGGGGGGGGGAATATTAGGGAAATGGGGTTGTGTCCATGACTTGTTGTGTGGAGTGTCACAGCCTTCTGCATAAGGGTTTTTGTGAAGTCCTAGTGTGCTGAGGCTGTGGTGCAATGTGTGCGGCATCAGACCAGTTGTCATCATCAGTGGACAGAACACGTACTCGGTCCTGCCTCCACTGCTTCTGGAGCTCGTGTGTTGACCTGTTTGTTGACCTTATCAACAAGTGTGATATCAGGTCTGTTGTGATGTATGGTTTTGTCTGTGTGAATGGGGCGATCCCAGTATAGCTTATGTGAGGATGACTCTAATACACTTTATGGTATGTAATTGTAGTACGGGACCGTGTTCTTAATAAGTAAATGTTTGTATGCTAACTGTTGATGAACAATCGACTCTACCTGATTGTGTCAGTAGAGGTAATCTGTTTGGGAGAGAAGGGGACAGCCTGAAATTATTTGGTCGATCGTCTCATGCGTAGTGTGGATGAATAACATGGATGAACGTGGATGGTCCATGAATTCATGGATTTCCTGCATCTGTCCATGTGTGTTTGCGTCCTGTAGGATGTGTTTCTTGTAGTTGCGTGTGGGGATGATTTGGTCCTGTATCGCGATTATGAATCCTTTGGTCTCCCCAAACAGCTCGCCACTCGTCAGTCATCTGTTCGACACGTTATTATTATTATTATTATTATTATATTATTATTATGATTGAGTTTTATAAAAAAGTGAGTTTATAACATTGTGCAGAATTTTTTGTCATTAAAAATTTGGTAAAAATTTGATAAATAATGGTAAGATCTTTTTTTAATTTTTATTTTTAAAAAAAAGTGAAAACAAACAGGCTCCCAGTTTTCAGAAATAAAACAATGACGGCGTTTGGCACCCTCAAGGTTGTAGAGGTGGTTTTGGGCACCCTCTTGTACCACTAACTTCTGCGACTTACAGACTCATCAATGCGTGGTGTAATTTCTCTGAAACAGTTTTGAAAATACGCTGTATTTAAATTTGTAGAGTTATTAGCAGACTCTGTTTTAATGAATGAAATCTTATCTTAGAACATCAGACTATAAATATATTCTTTACTACTCATAAACAACAATATTTCGTTTCTCTTTAATACGAAACTTCTTGAGGAGAAGAAACACTTTCTTTTTCCTCTAAATTTCATAAAGTTTTTCTTCTCCTCAACCCGAAGAAGTTTCTTATTAAAAAGAAACGAAATATTGTTGTTTATGAGTATATTTATATACAAGAAGATATTATAGGTATGATATTCTAATTTATTTAAAAAGTATGTATTTAGGCATTGAGAAATCTTACCTAGTTTCAATGACCAGACTTTAGTTAGAAATTAAATTTCTTTCGTTACTAAATGCTGCCACCTTTCCTACTGATTTGTATTCTATGGAAATTTTAAAGTGTCCTACCATTGAACTGTGGGGTTCTTGGATCGCGGGATATAAGGCTCCCGGCGTTTCCCGACCAATTGGAATAAGTTGAGATCGGGTGGTCAGCCTGACATTTTAACTTACCACTGTTACTAAAATGATAAGAAATCCGTTCTTATTTTATAGAGGGCTGGGTGAACATTAGGACCTGTCTGGAGGAGAAATACATTTGGACCAATCCTCGACCGCCGCTGATATTTAAACCAGGCTCCTTCAGTGCTCAGTCCAGTGCTTTACCACTGGAATCACCAGACCTACACGGAAATTCTTAAAAATTCAATAATTTATTTATTTACTATATTTTCGTAACTTAATTAAGCAAGCCTAACCTAGCATAAGGAAATAACCAATTAATAGAATAGGAAATACAATGCTAATAAGACGAGGTTGACATATCTGAACTGAACTAGACAATCACAAATCTGGACTTTTTCTGATTGAGTTTAAGAAGTCTTATTAATTCCTATCGTTCGTTTAACTGATAGAACGCACATCACGCTATAACGGCTAGGGATTTCCTTAAAATTTAAACTACCCTTATTCAGTACAACTTAAATAAAACCCCATCCTCAGCTAAAACAGGTGGCCTGGTTTCTTTCAAATTTGATATTTTTTTTTTAAAAAATTACGTTAGGTATTCCACAGGGATACGCTGGAGGTACGGCTCCCACGTTTCAGTGACCCGAGCCTGAGATGAGGTCGGATGGTCAGCCCAACGCTCGCACGCCTGTTTACCCGGGAAAGAAAGCCGGTACCCATTTTACAGAGGGTTGAATAGACTCTATGACCTATTTGGAGAAGAATGGAGGGTGGAGAAACCCCTGCATTCCGCCGAGGCCGGGGATCGAACCCACTACCTCCAACCCGTAGCCCAGCGCCATACCACTCGGCTGCTGGGCCCACATGCTTTAGTTAAAATCAACTTTAAAACAAGAGAAGGATTATTTTGGTCTTCATTTATCTTCATTCCTCATAAATAACCATATCATCGCTGCAAACCCAATCACTGAGCAATCGATACCTGAGCATATACTTATATATATCATCGCTGTAACCATTTATTTTCGGTGATGTAAGATATTTTACGAATAATAAAATCTTTGCAAAGAAACGTTGGAACTGATGACCATTTGAGACTAAACCAGACAGATCTGAAGTGTGGAATCATCGGCCTTTTTGTTAATTATTTAAATGCTTCCATTTACATCAAATTTAGCACAAAGAACAAGAAAATGATAAACGGCATTCTAAATAAATTAAACTTTAGGATTTTTTTTTTTTTTTTCAGTAAAATGTCAAAATTTCTGAAACATAAAACAGATAAATATATTTGACAAGAGAACTTTGAGAGGAGACACAAGCAAAATACAGTTTGGAGCAAAGGTTTTAAATAATATCCGACTTATCCTTATGGATCCATTATGATGCAGGATTTCGAGGCGCATAACAACAATTATAATCTTATTTTGTTTTTGTTTTTAAGTGAAGCGCAAATTTAAAGTCGCTAATATTGTACATTATATGGTAATCAAATGAGTAGTGAATATATTCGCGATGTATCAACGCTTCACAAATTTTTTTTTAAAAAATAAGCTCCAGGTATCTGAGTTTCTTTCGGGAGTTAGCGCCGCCGAGATTGCTAACAAGTTTTTTTTTTTTTTTGTTCCAAATGTTTTGAGGAGGCCATTTTAATGGCAATTAGAGATAGATAGAGGAATATAAGTGAGCGATATGAGAGCCATTGACAGTGTTTACGATATAAGTAGCGATGTAGAATATCCAAAAACCGATTACCATCTGTAATAGTGATTACTGACAGTGAGTAGCTCTAATAACAAATGGCAATGACACACAATAGCTTGTACCTCTCTTTGTTACAAGATGGACGGAATCTCGAAGGCTTCGAATCTCGCGAGAAAGAGGACTGAATACGAGGAAATCGTGGAGTAATAAACACTTACTTTGGAAAAATGAACTGGGACCAGACAAAAGTCTAACACCAGTCGGAATCTTTTTTTTAATTTGAAGAAGAACCAAAACCGCAGATCCTCCAATATCAAAGTTAAAAAAAAAAAAAAAAAGAAAACAAAAATCAAACAAAAATTCTTGTTCCAATTTTACATCGGAAGCGCAGTGGTTCCTCAAAGGAAAAAATACACAATGAAAAACTCACCAATGAAAAAACCAGTGAGAAAATCCATGTGCCAGCAAGAGCGGCCTCAATGAATTTTTTTAAAGCATAAGACTTCAAACTGCGCATTTGAAATGTTAAAAAAACAACAATGGATGAGACTAAATTACTCACAAGTGACATCCTGGAACAGCTGTTTCACGCTCGTTGGCGATCATCAGCCAGGAGAAGTCACAGCAAATAACGAGGTCTCCGTACTGAAGCTAGTATGAACAATACATCGGAAGCGCAGTGGTGCCTCAAGGCAAGTTTTCATTGTGTATTTTTCTGTGTGGTGAGTTTTTCATTGTGTATTTTTCTGTGTGGTGAGTTTTTCATTGTGTATTTTTCTTTGTGGGGTGTTTTTCATTGTGTATTTTTTTCCTTTAAGGCACCACTGTGCTGCCGATGTATTGTTCATACTAGCCTCATACGAAGACCTTGTTGTTTACTGTGACTTCTCCTGATGATCCCAACGAGCGTGAAACGGCTGTTCCTGGATGTCACTTGTGAATAATTTGGTCTCATCCATTGTTGTTTCTAAACATTTCAAATGCGCAATTTGAAGTCTTGTGCTTTAAAAAAAATTCATTCAGGCCGCTCTCGTGGGTACATGGATTTTTACACTGTTTTTTTTTTTCATTGGTGAGTTTTTCATTGTGTATTTTTTCCTTTGAGGCACCACAACGCTTCCGATGTTTTGTTCATACTAGCCTCAGTATGGAGATCTTGTTATTTGCTGTGACTTCTTCTGGCTGATGATCGCCAACCAGCGTGAAACAGCTGTTCCAGGATGTCACTTGTGAAGAATTTGGCCTCATCCATTGTTGTCTTTTAGAATAAAATTTTCCTCAAAAATTTTTTTGTTTCCTTTTATTTTAAAGTAGTGAAAATACAAAAGGAAAAGTCTGAATTTGGAAATGACTAGATCAGCATCAACCAGCTACATTTTTCATTCGTTGAAAATTGATTAAATAAGCAAATCGTTACTTAAAAGTCGCCTAAATCCAAACAATTTTAAGCAAATTAAAACGGACGCAAGCTTAAAAATACATATAAGACAGATACATGTATACATACACGGTGTTCCTGAAATGAGCTGCCAAATGTGTGTTGTATTCAATCTTGCAATATAACGAATAAATGTCATATAAACATGGTCTGGAAATGCGTTATTTCCAAGATATGAATGATGAAACGATACAGAGGTGTTGGCCTATCGTATCGTAGAGTCATTAAATTGCTCCTCAGTAATCGTGACATGGCCTGCTCGTTCCCCTGGTTTAAATCCTCTGGACTTTTTCGTATGGGGTTATCTTAAAGCATTAGTGTACACCACACCTGTTTCGGACGCCCACTCACTGCACGATCGCATAGTGGATGGGTACAACACAATTCGACGTGCATCTTGGACCATATTCCACAATCGATGGAACGATGTTGTGTTGCGTGCATTGCGGCCGGTGGAGGAGATTTCGAGCACTTTCTGTGAAACTGAGCGACTTTACGGCCAACACCTCTGTATTGTTGCATCGTTCTTACCTTGGAAATAAAGCATTTTCAGATCAATGCTTATATGACATGTATTCGTTGTTTTGTCTGATGAATACATCTTTTTAAGTTTGGCAGCACATTTTAAATACACCCTGTATATACATATATAAGTAAACATTTTTTGAATTAATGTGTTTGTGGTATTGTATTTTTTGCTCTATCAACACCTACCAAATGTAATAGAATGGCTATGGAAGGAAGTTGAAGCCTAGGACTACTGTTTGGGTTTTCTGGAAGCTTTTGAGTTATTTTGAACACTGCAACCGGACATGATTGTATGACATGACGTAATTGTTTTTTGTTTTGTTTTGTTTTTTTCTGATGCAAAGTAAGGAATATTATACCAAATAAAAATAGCTTTTGGTGTTTACTGCGGTATTCATGTTTATTATGCTAATGTAAAAAGCTCCGAGCACAGTACGTCGTCCTCTGCTTTCTTTTTTAACCAAGATTAATGTATAATTCTCTAGAGTGGTGTGATTACTTTACAAAATATATTCCGTTGCAAAACCAAACGACGCACCCCGAAGAACGTATTCGCTATGAAATCTCGCAACACGCAGCGAGTATGTACAGAAATAATTACATTTCACTGTAAAGCATCTTTTGGTACAGAAGGCGGTAACATAACAGTCATATGTTAAAATGTAGCAAACTCTCTTCTGGCGGCGATACAAGCCCATGTACGTCAAGAAGTTAATGAATAAGCCAATGTTGTCCTGTGCAAAAGTCTGTCAGATGCCCTGCAACTGTTAGGCTAGTTCGTGATGGCTGCCATTTGCAGATCCCAAAAATGGTCGATTGGCGAGAAGTCTGGAAACCTGGCTGGCTATATGAGGGTAATGAAACCCAAAGAAGCATTATTGAGAGAGTCTCGCCATGGAAACACCCTGTGTGTTCATTGACAATCAAATTTTAGTCATTTGCATATCTAGCCGAAAGGCATATAATATATATATATATATATATAATTTATAATATATATCGAATTTCATGGGTTCAATTTTTTCTCGTTCAATTTTTTAGGAGAGATCTTTTTTTTTTTTTTTTTTTTTTTATACAAGAGTGCGTTAAATTTCTACAATCATTCATTTTCAAACTGGACTATACGTAAATATTACTGAAACGCTGTAATAATGAGCTGAGAGTAGATAAACAAATAATGGTGATAAGTTTTCAGTATTTAATTACATTTGCTTCATCCTGAAGCAAATATTGATCAACTAATAATGACAAATGTTGACCAATATTAATATCAGTTAAGTATTAAAACAATTCCTCCGGCAAAGACTAATTGTCCTCTGGCTAGAAATTGTCATTTTTCAAAATAACAAAAGTTTGTCTTGATTCTTTTGCTGGCTTTCAAGATTTCTTGAATTGATATTATCAATATTTACTTTAAACTTGTTAGTGTACGGTTTAAATTCGTTAATTACTATTTGTGTCATCATTCCTTTTTTATTCACATTTACGTATATTTTCGAGTATTCGTTAGTACATTATACAATAAACAGGTGAAATTATACACAAAACCAATTTGCCACCCATACAATTTGCAATCTATTCAATACAGTAGAGCCCCGATTATCCGCGAGTGCCGCGAAAAATTTTTTTAATTACGAACCTCAAAAAAAAAAACAATTTTAATCCAAGCCAACAACAGGGAAAGTATAATAGGCCCTACAGTGCGAAGGTTGAAAATTACTGACAGATTTATTGTGCATCGTAATCCTGTAGGTCTTCTCGGAATTTGTGGATGAGTGGCAGGCTCTTGCTCTGCAGAAAGGTTTCTGCTGTACTGTACATATTTTAAAACTTTTGCATATTATTTTTTTTGTATAATAAAACGTAGTTTTTATGCTGAAATATTTTTTTCTTGTTTACACCTCATTTTTAGTCTTTTTTCGGGTTATCCGTGATTTTTACTATCCGCGGTACCCTTGCCACCCAATCGGGGCTCTACTGTACTTGCATTATTAAAAGTGATGATACTGATTGAACTAGTTTATTCAAGCCGTTGTAATTCAAGGGTCAAGTACAAATTCCACCGAGGCGTTCTAAATACACTGTTGAATATAAACGAGACTCAGAAGGGTTGTTGCGTCCAAGCATTCCCAGTGGAAGTAATGCCGCATTTAGCGTTTGTAGACCTTCATTTGGCTCCTTTATAGCAAATGTGAGTATAGTACAGTCGCGGTAATCCGAGCCCAGGTAATCCGAGATTCCGTGTAATCCGAGGTGCATGCCCAAGCGATAGCCTACTACTTAGATGATGGCGTGACATCGCTGCTAAAAAGCGTTCCTCTACTGTGAAGCAGAAGACCTTGGACAGTTTTTAAAGTAATTTTGACATTAATGTCTTTGAAGCTTATGGAGAGTCTTTTCATGTAACCGGGTAACGTTGTTAATGTATCTGTAACTTTAATATCTATAAATTAAATTTGGTTCGTTTTAGTTGAAAATTCCAGGGTTTTTTTTTTTTTCTTTTTTCCGTGTAATCCGAGTTTTTGTAATTCGAGGTATTATCAGCCCCAATTACCTCGGATTACCGCGACACTACTGTAAATGGCTACACTGAAATGATGATGTCATATTCATTCTAAATACCATACGTAGACACCAATTTTGCCGAATTACCGCTGTTTTCCTGATCCTCTCGGTGCTACGTAAAACCGGAAGCCGGATTTTTCTTCAAATTCCAGGCCTTGGAGTGACCAACGAGATGTGACTCACAGGGCTTCGATTCCCGATTTGGGCGTACAAATAGATCGACACGGGGATCCTAATAGCAACTCCGTACCGGTTCGGTAAAAATGCTATATGAATGCACATTACATCACATGATGCTTCGAAAGTAACTGTGCATGCCTTACGTGGTTCATCATCACAATGTTAAAGCATGTAAAATGTAACAGTTAAATTCTTCAGTAGAAACTGTCCTTTTTGTAGATTTAACTTTTAAATTTTCTTTTTTGTATAAAAATCACTTCTTTGTCGACTGAGAGCTTATTTAACATTTTTTTTTTTATTTCTGGGAGTCTGAAGAATGTGAAAGTATGCAACGATTGTAAAGTTTTTATTTCTTTATTAAAAATATAGAAACTATACTAACACTAACCTTAATCTAAAACTTTAAATAACCACGACGTTTCAGAGCTTCATGGATTAAGCCCCCTTTTCAAGTGGAACGAGTCATATTTAACGAAAAACTTTCCTTATCTGAGATTGTAAAACAGAAAGGAATGGCCATTCCCATTTTAATAAAAACACCTCCTGGTGACAGATGCTTTAAATACGCACAGGAAGTGGTCGTCTGCGAAGGTTTCAAATACAATCAAATGGAAAAAAACTATTAGGAAATTTATTAAATTTATTTAAAGGAACTAACACAATTATCAAAGCCCGTATTCCAACACATTTGAAGTAGAAAGGTCCTGATTATAGCTAACTAACAATCTTATCATGCAAGATTAATAAAAGATACGCAAATATTTATTTTTACGTACACCAAGAATCTATCTCTACCTGTCCCAAGTTCAGCGAATGACCCGTTCGCTGGCAGTGAAGGGCAGTACTGTAAGATAGATTGGCCTTTCTTACAGCAGAATCGTGTTCCTTTTGGAATTGCCTATGTATAAACAACTATTATTGCCTCTAACAGAAGATTTACACCTAATCCCATAAATGGAACCTCGAGTACTTGATCTATTAGCTACATTAGAATGCCTTCTATTTAAGAAAGATATCATGGTATTCTGTGGCTTGCAGGCTATACCAATCCCCGCAATAGCCAGAGCCGGCTTTATTCTTATTAAAATTAAAATATTACATGAAAATAAAATACAAGATGTACGTAATACAAAACCTTTTATTCCGGATTTAATATACAACTAATACTACCATTCAAATTCATTCAGCATTTACAAAAATAATTTGTTATTTTAGATTGTAGGGCTTTTTTGGAAATGCACAGAAAAAAGTTCATTGTGCACAGTTAAAAGTGCCATCTTAACTTTATCACTTAAATCACTGCTAATGAGGTGATTCTTGCATGGTGTTAAAAACCCCCAAAGCTTGTTGAAAACTTGGCAGAGGTTTTTCAGTGCAATTTTCTAAGACTGCATTTTCTAAGTAAGACTGGACAATTGGCAGGTGGGAATATGAGGTTGATAAGCGCTTTTTCTCTTTTCTTGAGTTCTTGAAAAAACGTATAGGCCTAAATGAAATTTGCGATTTCATGAGAACTTATAAATGAAATATTTAACATTAATATGCATTGGATTTGCCGAGACCATTCAAAAAAACGTATAAACGAATAACGTATAAACAGTCCTACACTGTATTTCTAAATGTGCTCGAGAGACTCCTTTCAATCTATCTGTATTTGTTGTGATCTTTCTTTAGAATCTATCCTGGCCTTCAGAGAGGGTCACTACTCCCAGAGCTCCACACAATCAATCAATATTAACTACGCACAGTTACCAAAGGAATATGCAGTATATCTTAATAGGAATCGGAGAAAGAAACTGCTTAGAACAACGTTTTGGAATGAGGCACGTTACTCAAAATAGCAACCTTTGACATTTATTATCTATTAGCTGTGCCCCGCAATTTCGCCTTGGTTAAATTGTGATTATACATACTTAATTAGTTTAACCAAAAATGACCTGTGCATTCACAGTTCGGCCCTTCTCGGTAATGTTCGGTTCTCGTCGTGCGGCCAAACCACCCCCGACCCAGCGCGCGGTCGCTGACTTTTTTTTTTTATTACTCCGCTCCTGTTGGTCGTAGCGTGATGTTGTATAGCCTATAATTTTCCTCAATAAACGGGCTATCTAAAGCAAAAGAATTTTTCAAATCGGACTGGTAGTTACTGAGATTAGCGCGTTCAAACATATCAACTCTTCAACTTTATAATAAGTATAGATACATATCTATATACAGTAGAACCTCATTTTAACGGACCCCATTATAACGGATGTCGCTTATAAAGGACAGTTTAAAAAAAAAATTATAGTAATAATAAAGATGCTTATTTTTATCTGACGAGTTTTACATTTCCAACCATATGTGCTTGAAAATGTGTTTGCATATTACGAACACCTCCGTCAGTTATTAACTGAAGAAATAAGCAGCAAACAAACCCAGCAGAAAATAAATTATTTTTTTCAAACCAATGAATGTAAACAATCAACATGAACCAGGACCTTCTTGTTCTAAAGATTAATGCAGTGTTTACGAACACATTTTTTTTTTCAATTCAGCCTATTATGTTGACGGCTGTTTTTTTATTTTTTATATAATAAACACTATTTATAGCTAACTATTGTACTTTCATTGATATACATTGATGTACTGCTGCATTAAACCCTTATAAGAATTATTTGTTATAAACCGGACTTTCATTAAAACGGATAACCTTCAGCCCCTATTAGTCCGTTATAAGGAGGTTCTACTGTATATATATAAATGAATGTTTCTTTCTGTGTTTGTTTCTTTGTCCTTTGTACACTCCTAGGCCATTTGATCTATCTGGACCAAACTTTGCAGAAATACTCTTTAGGACCCTGCGGAAAAGATAGGCTACCTTAGAACCTGGATCCCCCCCCCCAAGGGGGTTGAAAAGGGATAAAAATCCCTGAAATAGCCAAATACCCACCTGGTGGTGACAATGAGAACTACACAAATATTGTGTAAAGTGAAAAATTCGCTCTCCTTTGGGGGCTGGGACAGCACACTTGGGTGGGTGGAAGGCAACACAGCTAACTAAGTGTTACACCACCGACCTCATATATAGGGCACCTTCTCGCCCCCCCCCCCCAAGTCAATAGCAATAAGTTTCAAATTCTTTCTCCTAAGGGGGGGCAGGGACACCACACTTGGATGGGGGGGAAGGCGATACAAGGGCCTAAGTGTCCCACCTCGACCGACACTGGGCCCTTATATTTAGGGCAACTTCTCGGGTCCCCCAAGTCTATTGCAAAAACTGAAAAATTCGCTCTCTTATGGGAGGCAGGGACACCACACTTAGGTGGGTGGAAGGCGACACGGCTACCTAAGTATCCCACCCCCGACCGACACCGGGTCCTTTCTTTCTTTGAGTGGCATTGAACGCATGCCGGGTACAGCTAGTACGTATATAAAAGTCAAAGTTTGCACATTCTCTCTACAATTTTATACTGTTTGACTGATTGGAACCAAATTTTGCATAGGTACTCTGTAAAACCCTGCAAAAATTTAGGCTACCTTGAACCCCGTCAACTGCTCCCAAGGGGCAAAAACGGGTGAAATCTCTGAAATAGCGCCACTTAAGGATCTGGTGGCGACATTGGGAACTTCACAAATATTGTTCTGAAGCAATTGGGGAGGGTTTGATGTGATAGGATTGTGGAGAAGGGGAGAACTGGGACTCCCCACCCCCACCCTGGGCAACGCCGGATACTTTAAGCTAGTTGACTATAATTAGACCAGAATGTGCGAATTTAAGTAATAAAAAAGGTTCGAATAAATCAGTACAATGGTGCAGCTAGTGTCTGTGTCTTCATGCAACTAATGTAAAAGTCCAGCTAATTTTTATAAATTCATATTTACAGTTACACGCTACCATTACTCAATAGACTTTATATATAAAGAATTTAACTTTATAAAGAAAACACTTATAACAAATAATATTTCAGAGAACCCAATACATAAAAATTTCTGGAGTCTATAAGCAGAAACGTAGCTGCTTACATAAATTTAAAAACGAATTTTCTATGGATCAACATTCATTGATTGCTAAATGGTTGTTGAATCTTCAATTTTAGCAGCCCAATTTTCTTCTATTAAATCATTCCTCAATTAGAAAATCGATGTCAGACCCGAATTGTTCACCGTTTTCAAGATGGTTGACATCAGTTCTGTGATTTCCTGTGAGTTTTATAATTTCACAATGAAGTAGCCTTGATATATTTAGTTACTATTGAAGTTTCAAAATAATGTTAGATTGGATTGATTCATTTGACGATTCTTGCCCTGAATGTAACTGTTTAAGGGAAAATTCGGCCCATATGTTTTTTCTTCACGGAAGCTGTAATTTTGAAAAGTATTTGCGCATGCGAAAACTGACCGGAAATGGTATTAAATGTTATTAACTAAGAGCAGACACTTTTAGAAACTAGGTTCGTTATTAACGACTCATCAGTACAGTATTGTCTAATTGTGCTTGGTGCACACCAACTTTTATTTGAAGACCTCTAGAGCTTCGATTGCGAGTAGCGGCTCATCAACTGACAATCGCTTTCGCAGACACACACCGCCCAATATGAGATTATTCAGCGGTAGGCCGATACTTCCGAATCTATCTCACAAGAACTGCAGAAAATGAAACCTGAATGAGATCGTTATGGTTTCGTGTTTAATAAAAAATTACATGTTCTTTCTTGCTATCAATATATCTGTTTTTCCACGGATAAATAAATAATTTTTTAAAATATTTTACATATGCTTAGTAAATTAAAAATATGCTTTAACAATCATATATAAATAATAATCTCATTTGTTTTTAAATATTTTGTTTTTATCAAGTTTACAAACTTTCATTAATTTAAAACATTATTCTCACTTTTTTCGTTCTGTGGACTCTTTCTAATTCATTTGTAACTTCTTAGAACAGTATGAAATACTCTCTTAATAACTTTAGGAAATCCTATTGCACCCGAAAATAGAACAAATCTAGAGATTTCTTTTTTTTTTTTTTGGTTGGAAGCCCACCGTTTTATTTGTAACTTCCCACCCATCCGGCAGAAAGACATATTTTATTTTTCTTTTGGTTGAAGGTAAAAATTACCATAGCATCCCCTATTCCAAGTCCCTAGGCAGGTATCTGGTCCCTGGCAATCGAAGGTGGGATTTTTACTACAAATATTGAAATATGAATATAAGTTTTTTATTCCTTCCATTGTTGCTCTCCTGATTGCCCAGAAGATTCGCAAAAATTCAGGGGAACCATTACTGGCTCATCTATTGACAAGTGCATGCCTCTAATTCCTTATTTGTGAAGTCAAATTACCTATTTTTTATTGACCTGTCCATGGCGTATTCCGGTTACAAAGAGAGCGCGCACGTCACTAGAAGCCGCCGCCAACAGCCTCTCCGCAATAACTGCATGTCGATCCGATGAGAAATGAGAGGGTTTTTTTTTTCCCCCTTGAATTTTCGTTTACTTTTCAATTCCCGTGGCTTTGCAACTCTAACGAGGGCTTCGCGAAACTCCGCCGAGTTTCCTGGCGGAGGACGGAATTACTACTTCCATCCCACCCCCGCCTTCGATCAATGTTTCAAAGTTCGGTCGGCGGCGTCGGTAAAAGCAGGCGCACTGCATTGCGGTCGCCATCTTGCCCTGAATTGACGCGCACCTCTTTCGCGGAACATGTTTCCCGTCGTCTTCGGTTGCCATACCCGACAAAAACTTCCCCCGTTCTAATATTAAACTTTATATAGTTAAGATAGTAATAAAAAAACAAAAACAAATAATAATCATTTTCTGTAGAGAAAATAAACCTACAGCTATCATCTAACGTTTTTGTAAATAATTTTTAAGTCTTATTTAAATAATAATAACAACACAAAATAATAAATCTGTATTTAAACATAATTTTCTGTAAACGATACGAAGGTAAGCAAACTACACAGTCCATTTCCATGACCGCTATTAAATTATTAATCTAAAATCCGGATGCAGCCGGATGGCGCTGTTTGAAAACGCACGGCAAACTACAGAAAAATTTTCGCCGGAAACTGCACAGTAGGGTCCCTCCTTCGATTCGGAAAGGCAGTAGATTGGAACGGCGGTTCGATCTTTGTCGGGAAGCCCGGTGTCGCCATTCACGGGTATTTCGGTGCATCGTCAGCCATTCGCACTATTCGAGCCAGAGGGCTATTCGCAAAATGACGTCACGAAACACTGAAAAAACGAATGCAACTACTACAACTTTTCGTTTTAGCACGGAATTAGGATCTTTCGAAAATTATGGAATTAATTTGAAAGCATGAAGGTTGCTGAAAACTTTAAGGTGTTTCGGAGAATTTTAATTATATAAAAACTTTAAAAAAATTGATTTGATCTCCAGCTTTTTTCTGGATGTTTCAAAAAATAAAATAAATAAATAAAATAAAAAACGAGAGGCAATAGTTTAAAAACTTAAGAATTTTCTTTAAAAGGAGACCTCTCAAATCTTCATAAAACTGTTTGACCACATATTTTAAATTTAGTCAGCTTACTATTCACAGTTATGTAAATGACATGTTGAGTTTGTTATAATAATTAATTAAAAAAATTATTATTCTAAAAAAGATAAAACAGTTCTGTAAAAATAATACTAATATATTACTTCTGTGCAAACTATAATATTAAACTGTTTCAAATATATTTATTTAAATTGAAGAAAGTTTTGCTTTTATATAGCTGCATTTATCACGATTTCCTAGTCCTAAAACAACTGCCATCTTTTTTTTTTATAAAGGAGGAGGCTTATGCAATAGTAAGTGATTATTACGAAGGTGTTCGCTGTGTTTTCTTATGTCTATGTGAATTGTACGTGTTTTATTTCCTAACGTTTGAATACGTTGTGCTTTGAATTAAGAAACAGGGCATTTTGGAAGCGCAGGTGTTTGCACACCGTTCGTTTTTAGTTGTCCAGTGATCGGTTATAAATGATAATGTTTTGTTTTGATCCTTATCGTGTCTGCCCCGCTTTTGGTTGTTGATGCCAGGCGGCAGCGCCACTTGGTTCGGCGCAATTGTTCTCGCGTGACGCGGTCTCTCTCTCTCTGTCACCGGCTCCCTCGGACAATATAGCAGCGAGGTAGGGGAGCGTACGGCGGGATCCGTTGAACAGAGTGAGCTTCTCGGGGAAGCTGCTACTCTGATCAGATTCATATTAAGTCCTGGTGCCGGAAATTCGGTGATGTGGTCGCACACTAATAACGCTGACGTTTCGCAGTCTGCAGGGACCCGAATTTAATTAAAATGAATTTCAAAGTTGCGAGGTTTTACAGATTAGAACGTATTTTTTTTTTAGATACCTAGATTAATTCAATGCATCTCAATCTTACTC
>JAFIDM010090004.1:0-16675 GCA_023159025.1 Thereuonema tuberculata
GTAGCTTTCTAATGGTCTGAGGAAAAAACTGGGTTTCCCCGAGTATTCCCTCGAGTTTTCCCTTGAATCATTATATGCTTGTTATTCATCAGGAAATATTTAATAACTTCTCGATGACTGTTGATAAACAAAAGAAAGTAAGGTGATATAAGCAAAGAGATAAACACATTAAAATCGAAACACATTCTAATTCGGATGCGCCAAAATGTACAGTACTGAAACTCGCGTATCTCGAACACGTGGTTGCGTTTGTCGACGGGGTATACTTCCAGCCGCACGTGTTTGTAGTTGTGAAAGGAAGTTCTATTGTGCAGTTGTTGTTGGAAATGGGTCTCTCGACGAAGGAAAAAGTATTCATAGATGAGCATTATTTCCTCTCCGACGGAAGCGGTCGAGAAGGAGGACCGGGTTTGAAAAAGGTGGCAGAACAATAAGAGTTTAATAAGACGGCACCAAGTAACACAGTTACGCTGTCTACTGTTACGAAATTTCGCCGTTCAGGTAGTGTACTGTATCAACGGAAGGGGAAGTCTGGTCGACCAGTAACTGTTTGGACAAATGAGAATCACGTACGTGTTCTTCAGCAGGTGCTGCATTCGCCCCGACGAAGTCTACGACGAACGACCTTGAAACTGAACGTTAGTGGTACGTTCGTTCGCCGATTGTTTAAGAACATAGATGGATTTCCATACCGGATACAGATTTGGACAACACTTGACAAAGCAAGATATGCAAGCCAGGATTGTATATTGTGGAACATTTTTGGCCTTGGTGTACGAGGATCCAGATTTCTTGAATAATGTGTGGTTCTCCGACGAAAGTCACATTCACTTGAACGGCTGCATCAATCGCCAGACAACTCACTTCCTTGGTTTTGAGCGGCCTAATGTTATCGTCCAGAAACCGCTACATACTGCACGTGTGACGATATGATGTGCCATCTCAGCACACGGTTTATTAGGCCCCTGTTTCGTTGAAGATGAGGAAGGCAATGCTCTTACCGTCACCCAAGAACCCTACAGGGATTTAGTGATCGAGCCATTTCTTTAGGATTTGAGAAGGTTCTGTCGTGCAAGGAACATTAAGATGAATAGACAGGACGGGGCGATGAATAAACAAGACGTGGTATCAACAGGACGGGTCGACCAGCCATACTGCTCGAGGATCTCTAGCCATGCTGTAGGAAAACTTCCCGTGGTACTGACTAACGACATACGAATATCATTTGTATTTCGATGTCGGATGTAGCAATGAGGTTTCTTGCTGTGTACAACTGATTAAGGAATTATGCCTTGAACAAGTGTATATGAATTTAGGTTTATCATGTAAAATGCTGTCTTCTAAAATGAGAGTAAGGTAACTGGAGTAACAATCATGCACATATATCTAAAGTAGATGATTCCATGGGATTGCAGTGGCTTCTGTCATGTGGTTGTAATGTGGATAATGGGAGACCATATTACTTGTTTCACTATATAGTTCCAAAATTCAATTTTTGCATCTTGGGGTTCTAAATTGTAGGGATCTTAAATATTTCAAACTTATAAACAAGATTCCTCCGAAGAAGGAATATCGTGTATCTGTTCATTTATTACATGGAGTATACTTGTGTCATCATCTCTCTTTTCTTTTTCCTGGAAGTCAATACTGTCTTATGCACAAATAAGAAGCGAGATAATGTGATATTAGGAGAAATACACATCCCATTATTTCCAATAATCCTCTTTAAAACTTTAGAACTTTGTGAACTTTGGGAACCGGTAAAGTATATAAGAAAAATGGTAATAGGACAAAATAAAAAGCAAATTTAACGTCCGTAATAATTCAAAAAAGGAGAGAAAAAACCACAACCGTACAACAAATATGCCTTCGCACATTGAGCCAACATCAACGGGAATTCTGAACAGCTGTTTCATCTCATGCTAATTAACTGAGCTAGGGTAAATTTATGTTAAACGATACAAATGGCCGCCATTTTGAAAGTGGCACCTACACATTTCGATATCTGTACATAGAAACAAGAGAGAAAAGGTGCTACCTCTTCCCGAAGTAGCATACCACTTGTGGATGGTCCCTGACTACGTAGCCAATCCCATTCCCGCAATTGGTCTCATCTTTTATATTGTAAATTGTTATGTTTTTGTAACATTTTGATTGGTTAAAGTGTCAGTACGTAGATATGATGTGAGATAGTTGCACAAACTTTGATTGAAAAACTTCATCTACACTTCATTTTATTATCGAATTTTCGGAAGAATTTTCTATCTTCCTTCTTCAAGATTACAATGTATAGTCAGGTGATATCAAATTACAAAAAAATTCCTTAGCATAGTTGTTAACAAAACTTAGCATTTTATCCTTAAAATGCTACTAACATATTATTTACAATTGTTACAAATTCAACAATTCTTAATTTTAATACAATTGTTTTATTTTACTAACAATCATTATAATAATCATAATTTTTTAAATTCATCGATTATTACACTTTTTTTGTTCTTGTTCATATGAATTTTTACCATTTCCCTAGCTAAATTTACGAAAATACTCTCAACTTCCAAACCTTTGCTTCTATTGTAATTTAAGTTTCTTGAGTTTCTGATTATTATGCTTTCCAGTATTTTTCTTGTTTTTGTATCTTTTTCTAACATAATTATTTTTACTCCTCCCTGATCCAATGTCCATTTTTCCTACAATGATATGCTACGTCAGATTTTTCTTACCTGTAAAATGATGTTTTGTTTTGAGTTTGTTAAAACATCTTATAACCTATTCTGAGGAGGAAACCGAAAGTATTTCTTTTCATCAAATATGTAATCTGATGATATTTGCCGTGTTGTTATTAAAAGGAAGAAGGTTTTGGAAGAATTATGTGTTTTATTAATTATGCGTATTAAAGAAATAGAAGTTTATACTCATCTTTTATACGTTATCTATTCTAATAATTTAAATATACAGAGAAATGTTTCCAGAGATGACAGATCACGTGATATCAAATGAGCAATGATTACAGGCTTTCAATCATTAGTGTCATGTTCATCAAAGAGAATAACATTTCAGAAATTTTTTGGTATCAGTGCTAAAGATAGTGCAATACCCAGTACACCACTCATTCAGATGATTCTTTATCTCTGCATTATGAGTTGTTTGGCTTTGTTCAATCATTATATCACGTAGCCTTAACTCAGAACTCTGAACATTGTAGAATTTTAAATAATCATGGTTGCCTGACTACATATCTTTGCAGATTGCCATTCAGTAACTTTGCGTCAACTCCAAATAATATCGTTGCATATATCTTCTTTTGATTATGAATTAAAAAATTAAACGACATTTGATGATAAAATAGGCTTTTCGAAAATGGGTTTTGAGATTTTACGAATTCAATTGACAGTATTCCAAGTTTCATCTAACCAGTTCAACATTTCGATGTTTTACTGAATCAATGAAGTATGTTTATATATTTAAAAAAAAAAACCAATGTTTATGGGAAAAAATTTGAGTAAAACGGCCAAAGCTCAATGTCCAGACTAATAATATCAGACGCCAAATTTTAAAACAGTATTCTTTAATTGTTAAAGCACTGTTACACCACGACTGAGGGACCCTCGACATTTTGGTGCTATGTCAGAATGCGCTATGTCTTTCCTAAGTCAGAAGAAGGCGAATCCATTTCCGAAATTGGGTAGTCAATCCGTATTTCAGAAAGGTTTATTATTCTTGTTTCTTTATTAATAAACATCGGAAAATTAGCTATTATCTTGTGAACATTATAGTTTTTAAAATTGTAACTATTTTACTTAACAGTTTTACTTATTTTACTTATAATAAAAATAAAAAAAATGTGGTGAGGCTCTTTAATCGCTTCACAAATCGACTATTACAACACAAATCGCAAGTTCTGGACACTATGCCAAGTGGAGGTCTAATATCCGTAGTTGGGCTGTATAAAAATGAAAGGTTAAAGTTAAAGTGGTTCTTAGGGTCACGGGAGGTAAAGCTCCCGGCGTTCTGTGACCAACGGGACTAAGTTGAGGTCGGATGGTCATTCCGATGACCTCCCTCCTTTAAACTTTAGAAACCCGATACTTACTCTACAGAGTTAGGGGTAGATCATAGGACTCGTTTGGAGTAGAATGGAAAAATCGACTCTTCCGCCGAGGCAGGGCTCCAGATGTATGAAGTACTTCCTAAAAATTCAAATTACGAATGCATTGTTTACAGCTAATTAAGAATGTAATAATTCCCTAGAAATTATAGATGTACTGACAAACAAATGAATAGATTTAAATACAAGAAAAATATCCTAATTAAAACACATCCCATTGCTCTCTTCATTACAAGCAATATTTTGAACTGTTATCTGCAGTGCTTTACCAGACTAGAATTTATTATACAGTTGAAAACAATTATATGAATTGATTTCAGATATTACTATAACATCACAACTTTTTATTTTACAATAATCAAATCATTTGTTTTAATAAGGGTGTGCACGTTGTACAAGGTTGTAATAAAACAAAAACAAAACAAAATAAACTTAAAAAAATTAAGTGGCATCACGTGACTTAGCTACTTTTTTAGCTACTGTTCGGTTTCAAGCAGATCCACCCCTTGCGGACGATTTCACTCCGCAGACGGGTGAAACACTGAGATAGGCACTTTCCTAAGAAATTTTTTTGGACATTTTCGTTTTCAGAAAAAAATAAAGGAGGAGCATTTCTGCAATAGTACTTATTCTTTCCATAATTTTTTCCTGAAAAGCTCAAATAGAACGCAGCTACCGGTAAACTAACTGATAAAAAGTAAACAACCCCTGACGCGTGCGCAAAAGCGTTGAAGACTCTCGTAAACAAAACCGAACAGCAACTTGTCGTACCCTTTCTCAAACGTTACTGGAAATCAAGAATTGTGTGCATAAAAGAAGATAGCAATCAAACTGTAAAATTGACAGAGTCGATTGTGCTAAAGGTAATGAGTAAAAGTCAAAGAACCACAAGAGAGTAGAGTCCAACCGATGCACAAATAAAAACGAGGTTGGAGAAATGAAAAAAAAAACATTCAAAGCCATTTATATGGCAGTCAATATTGTTCAAAGTAAAAATATAATATCATCGGTAGAATATACAAAACAAAAAAAAAAGAAATTCTCTCTACTATTTAGCGTTATTTCAATACCAGTTGCTAACAATAAATATTTATATAAACAAATAAATATATATTATTTATAAATACAATGCTCCTTTGCAAAGTAACAAGCGATTAGCAGAATGGCGGCATCCTGTCATAAAATCAGACGGAAGTGCCTGACAAGACTAATCGATGATACATGCGCAGATCTCGCAAAAACAGGGCGGCCATCTCTCATTGGGAGGACAGTAGATAATGCAAATGAGATTTCATTTTCGTTGATTGCAGCGCCAAATGTATCATTGTTTTCCCTAAGTTTATTCATAATTTTGGTAAATGCAAAATTCAATGTTCAAAATGTCCTTTTTGTTAAATCTTAGTTTTCTAACGTGGGTTTTTTTTCGTGTATTTTGCTGTAAAGCGCCATTTAGTGGAACTTTTTTCTAACTATTTTCTTTTTTTGATAATCCTTTCCCGCATCCTTTAAATAGTCTGTTAAGAAAATTTTGATGTCATTCCGCTTATTGGTTACATCTACACAGTACTACATCTACACAATAGACCAAGTTTAACTACGATCACCCTGTATATTGTTCCAGTTATGTAGAAGAATATTATCAGAATTGTAATTATAATAATCTAATACTATTGATAACTATAATATATATTAGCAATATTTTTTGTTTTCCTCTTTACCTTTCTCGTTGTTTATGTTTTTGGTTAGGTATATTTCTATTCGCAAGCCACATTAGTATAATGTATATCTAATTTTTTTTATTAATTAAAGAAAAGTAACAGTTACTTTTCATCTTTGATTTGTAAAAGTTCCATTTTTAGATTGCAGAGTATTTTTCTTTAATCTTTGGAACTCAGAGCCACCCACTGAGGGGTTTGAAGTCCATATCAGTTGAAATTTCTTTTATTAATTTTTATTTAGGTAACAGAATTTGTAGTATTAAGTTTAACGTGGAATAACTCGAACGAATTTGAAATTTGTGAATTAATTATATATGACTAATTGAAAATCGAAAATTTTAAGCATGAAGATTATGCGAGGAAGATTGTAGACGTTGTCATAAAAGTATCTATCAGAAGATAACAGAATCATTGCGAGAATAATAGAATCACTTCCCGTCACCAGATTTAAGGAAGAAGGCTCCATCAACCACAAAAATATAGATATTTTACAAAAACAAAAATAAGCTTAAAATATCCCAACATCTTTGAAATAATGAAAAATGCTTAAGATATTTCCTTTTAAGGTACTTAAGCTATTGTTTGTATGATTCATTCGTCAGTTATCATTCTTGATAAAATATGAGATAAATTTTTAAAATTTACCTTCTTCTTAAATTTTTATCTACACTGAAGTACCAGAAAAACTGAGACCGTCGCTTTCATTTGCAAAACATGGCACCAAACTCCGGCATTAAGGGTTGTTTACAGCAATTGAAGTACATTTAAGGACGGATATCTTGTAGTCCTTTGTTGCTTATTTCATTGACGATGAAAGTACATCATTATTTAAGCGACTTTGAACGAGGTATGATAGCTGGTGGCAGAAATATGGGTCGCTCTAAATTCAAAATCACCACAAAGTTAGATTTTTAAGTGCAACATTTGAAAGGGTTTATACTGACAATACTTCAATATCCGGAAAGACATCTAGCTTGCGACACCCCCTGCTTCCGAACAAAAAACTTGATCGATTGTGATAGTGTCGTCTGGCACCCATTATGACAGCCGACTGCTTTGCGATATTGCAGTAGATGACTGAACAATTCAGTGCTCTGACCAGATGTAGTATAATGCTTTATAGGCTACAGGAATCAATGGCCCACTCAGATCCAATTGATGACGCGTCTGTAAAGAGCTCTGCATCTTATCTGAAAATCACTTCTTGACGCAAAACTACTAAAACATGTAGCTTGGTCCAACGAGTAGCGTTCCAGCTATTTCGTGCAGATGGAAGACTACTAGTGTATAGCATCCCTCGAGGCAATGGATCCGATTGCCACCAAGTGACATTTCAGTGAGGCAATGATTTGGTTATGGTGTGGTTGTTTCTCGCTGGCACGCATTTGGATCTCTGATACATATCGATTTAAGACAGATATTGAATAGAGAACTAGTCATTTAAAAAAACTCTATCAAAAATATTTTATTCGTTCCATATGACACATGCCTGCTGCAAAAACTATTTAGCAATGTAACGAATATTGTTCAATGTGTTCCCCATCGTGATGTTGTAAAATGTGCAAACGATGAACTGTGTTCAGCGGCTGACAGCAACTAATCCCCCGTGATGCTTCACACATGTAGCAGTAGTTTCCTTTAACTCTGGCAAATTTGCAACAATTCAACGTAATCTTTAAATGGTCCCACAATCAGAAATAACATCGATTGAGATCCGGATTTCGTGACGACCAGGTAATAGAAAATGGTCAACTAATTATGCGGCGATCGGTGAAATGTTGGCTTTATGGAGCATCTAATTTGCGGGCGCACCATCCAGCAGAAACCTTGTAGACGCAAGTTATTGTCGCAGTTGGAGCCAAATTCTGGAGCATGTCAAACATCTCAGGGCCATCACAAAACATGTCACAGAGACATTAGAAATAATTTCATCAAGAAGTATGGTCCGATGATAAATGTGGAAGTGATTCTAAACCAGACGACTTTAGGACAGTGCAGGAAAAGTTCCTGGAAAACATGTAGAATTTCCATGGCCCAAATGCGAGAATTCTCGGAGCTAAATGTTCCATTCAGATAAAAAAGAGCATCGTTCCACCCCCAGAACACATCAACTTCCATCCTGGCAATAGCAGTCGATGCTAAGCTGCGCCGATGGTCCTTGACGGCAGCAAGCAGCTAGTAGTTGTGGCTGATTTTGTGTAGAAAAACTGCACTATCTGCGGTAGAACCTTCCTTACGATGACGTACGATATTTCTAACTGCTGTGACACTGCACATATACTACTGTCGCCAGAAACACGGAGTTAATAACTATTCGACAGCAGCCTCTTTAACGACTTCCTCAGGACAGGGTAACGATCCAGTGTCTCGAATCAGCACTTTCCTCGCAGCTTGAACAGACCTTACATGTACACAGTACTTTGAATAGATCAAATTTAATTAGGATCAGCCTGTAGATTGTTCCAGTTATGTAGAAGAATATTATCAGAATGATAAATATAATAATCTACTGTTGATAACTATAACATATGTTATAGTTATCAACTAATAACTAATAACTAATAATTTTTTGTATTCCTCATCACCTTTCTTTTTGTTTTATGTTTCTGGCTACGTATATTTCTATTGGCATGCCACATTCGTATAATGCATATCTAATCTTTTATTAATAATTAAAGAAAAGTAACAGTCACTCGAATTTTTCATCCCTGATTTTTTAGATTGCAAAATATTTTTTTTTTAACCTTTGGAACTACAGATCCACTCACTGAGGGGTTTGTAGTCCATATCAGCTGAAATTTCTTTTGTTAAATTTTATTTACCTAACAGAATTTGTAGTATGAATTTTAATGTGGAATAGTCTTAAAAGAATTCGAAATTGGTCAGTTATAAAATATCACTAATTGAAAATCGAAAAGTTTAAGCATGGGGAAGATTATCTCAAGAAGATTGCAGACACAGGCGTAAAAGCATCAGAAGATACTAAAATATTGAGAGGAATTGAAGAATCATTCCCATCACAAGATTTAGGACGGCTTTATACTAACATCAACCACTGAAATATAGATATTTTACAAAAAAGAATTAAGCTTAAAATATCTTAACATCTTTTCAATATGGAATAAAGAAAAATGTTTCAGATATTTCCTTTTAAGCTACTTAAGCTATTGCTTGTATGAGCCATGCGTCAGCTATCTTTCTTGATAAAATATGAGAAGAATTGTTAAAATTTACCTTCTTCTTAAATTTTTATAAGCACTGAAATACCAGAAAAACCTAGACAGTCGCTTTCATTTCGAATACATGGCACCCAATTCCTGCATCAAAGGATAATTTATAACAATTGAAGTACATTTAGGTACGGATATCCTGTGATCCTTTGTTGCTTATTCCATTAGCGATCACGATTTAAGCGACTTTGAACGGAGTATGATAGCAGGTGCCAGAGACATAGGTGACTCTATATCGAAAATCACCACAGAAGTTGGTTTTTAAGTGCAGCAATTTAAAGGATTTACCCTGACAATACATCAATATCTTGAAAGACATCTAGCTTGCGTCACCTCTGCTGCCGACGAAAAACTTTGGACGATCTGGCACCCATTATGACAACCGACTGCTATGTGATACTGCAGAAGATGACAGAACAATTCAATGCTCTGGCCAGATATAGTACAATGCTCTATAGTCTTCACGGAATCTATAGCCCAGTCAGATCCAATTGAGAACCCAACTGTAAAGAGCTCTGCATCTTGTCTGGGCTCTGAACATCACCTCTCGACGCAAAACTACTAAAACATGTAGCTTGGTCCAACAAGTAGCGTTCCTCCTATTTCGTGCGGATGGAAGATTATTAGTGTATAGATTCCTGGAGGCAATGGATCCGAATGCCACCAAGTGACTGTCCAGTGAGGCAATGATTTCGTTATGGTGTGGTGTTAGTTTACAATGTTTTTAAGTTTACAATGTTTATAAATCTGGTAGTTTGTGTTTAGATGAATTCAGTAACGGTAATGTTTTGATAAGTTTTGTACTAATAGAAACTGAAAGTAATGTATTAATTGAAACTGAAAGTAATCTACAGCGCTTAGTTAAAAGAAAAGAAAAAGTAGTTGAGAAAAAGTGGCGCTGCTGTATTGTGTTCTCTATGATGGCGATCTCTTTGCAGTAAAAGTTCATGTCAAGCAAAAGTTTAGTTTCTTCATTTTTAACTCACATTTTAACTCACTCTGCTTAGGATTCCAACAGGTTATGGGCCCAGTTAACGTGTTACAATGCATCCGGACGAGTTTAAATGGTGAGTTTGAAGAATAAAGAAGATTTAAAGGCAAGTGAAATTATCGGACATTGCGAAGTTAGGCTTATCTTTCGTGAGAATGTCAGACAGAATTGTTATTGAAAGGTTAAAGGACAATCTGAACCAGATTACAGCACTCGGGGAAGAAATAGCGGACAGACTGGCGGTAGCATTTATGCTGAGCAGCTTACCGGATAGTTATTCAACACTGATAACAGCGTTGGAGACTAGACTGGATAAAGATCTGACGCTAAGCCTCGTGAAGACAAAAATGGTTGAAGAGTACCAAAGACGACTTGGTTATTCATCCGAGGGACAGGTTCATGAGGAGAAAGTTCTTAAAGTATGCACGCCGAGAAGGAAAGACGCTCAAAGATCAAGCATTGCAAGCGGAGCATCGCAGTTTTATGGAGAATGCTACTTTTGCAAGAAGAAAGCAGGCCATCTTAAGCGTGATTGTCCCGAGTACAGACTTTGGAAAAAGAAAAAACAAGAAAAGGAAAAGATACTTGCGGCAAATATGGTTAATCAAGAAAGACTTTCAGATCCAGATATTTGTTTCACAGTAGGCGAAGGCAACCGTGATAAATGGTATGTAGATTCAGGAACGGGAAGTCACATGAGCTGTGATAGAAAGTTCTTTACATCTTTAGACACCACCGTGCGGACAAAAGTACGGTTAGCAGACAATCGAGTGATCACTGCGGAAGGTGTTGGCAGTGGCATTCTACGATGCAAGACCGGTAATGGGAATGATGTACGAGTTATCACAGTGAAGGACGTGCTGTACACTCCGACTTTCAGCGGAAGTTTACTATCTACGTGCAAGTTAGCCAAGCTGGGATTCACTACAACGTGTGTAGGTGGAACCGATAAGTGCCTTATCATCTGGAAAGGAAAAACAGTGGCTACAGCAAGAGTTAATGCTGGAATGTATGAACTTGAGCTAGATAAAGGTGAACATGCACTTACTGTGACAACAAAAATGGAAAAAATTACTCCAGAAACAGAGGAATTGCAGAGGCAGAATGGGGGACGACCTACAGAACGCCTGGTTGAGGAACTTAAAGAACAAGAAAATATAAACAAGTCTAAGGGAGCTCCACCAGTGACTCCGAAAGGTAAACCCGTGCCTGAAGTCAAAAAGGATTTTAAAGAAGCACAAGAAGTCAAGCCGCAGGAACCCCCACTACCAAAGAAAGAAGAAAATAATAAAGCTCGCTCCCAGAAGCCGATCACTGAAAGAATTATAAAGTTTAGTAATTCTCCTCAAGAAGTGACTCAAGATGTTAAAGAGAGGAAGAAGAAAACAAGTTCTCCCAGTTACGAAGAGGAATCTGGTAAAGAATGTGATGTTTATTCAATCGAATCATCTCAGGACAAAATCCCAAACAGAAAAGAACGAACTGGTGAACCGACTCCGATTAAAGAATTCAGGAAACGAGAACCTCGTGGTAATAAAGGAAAACGAGGCAAAAGTCGCAGAGGTACTGGCAGTGGATTTGATATTCGTGGCAAGCAAGATTTTGACAGGCAATCCATTGAAAGCAGTGAAGACGAGGAAATTTGCCAATGCCTTTGGACAAGTATAATTTAAAACTTTAATGTTTTAAATGGTTAAGGTTGCAGATTTATAAAACATTGAGGGGAGGTGTTAGTTTACAATGTTTTTAAGTTTACAATGTTTATAAATCTGGTAGTTTGTGTTTAGATTAATTCAGTAACGGTAATGTTTTGATAAGTTTTGTACTAATAGAAACTGAAAATAATGTATTAATTGAAACTGAAAGTAATCTACAGCGCGTAGTTAAAAGAAAAGAAAAAGTAGTTCAGAAAAAGTGGCGCTGCTGTATTGTGTTCTCTATGATGGCGATCTCTTTGCAGTAAAAGTTCATGTCAAGCAAAAGTTTAGTTTCTTCATTTTAACTCACATTTTAACTCACTCTGCTTAGGATTCCAACATGTGGTTGTTTCTCGCTGGCACGCATTAGGATCTCTGATACATGCCGATTTAAAACAGATATTGAATACAGAACTAGTCATTTAAATAAAGCCCTAAGCTTAAAAATCAAATTTTCATACCTTCATAGGTAAAAAAAAATACTATCTAATAATACAAAACTTGATTGCACAGAGTGAAGTCTCAAGAATGAAGATTTACAAGTAATTTGTTTTAATTATTGATCAAAATGTTAGAACTTCACCCTGGATGTATACAACTTCTATTTATACATAGTAGCTTATTTCTTATTCTTTGGTACTACAATTCAGTAATGTTCGATAACAATCATCATCAGCTGTAATTTCTTTTATTAAATCTTACACACACAGTATATTACGAAGAATTAACTTTATTATTATTAAATTAATTTCAATCATTCAAAAAGGTAATAATTACAATCACAATTTTAGAAAGCAAATTCAAAAAAAAAAAAGAATTCCCAAGAAGATAGAAGGCGTTGACATAGAAAATAGATATCTGTCAGAACATTACGCAATCATAGAGAGCCATTTGAGCATTCCATCGCATAACCAGTTTTAAAACAGAAGGCTTCAAACTATCAAAAACTTTTCAAAATTAGAATTTTTAGAAAAATAAAATTTAGCTTAATGAAGCCTATATCTTTTAAGTTTTAATTGTGTGGTTACACAAGCAATTTTATTCTTTGTCCATTTTTCTTCAATTAAATCTTTTCCTGCGTTTCTCTTGCTCACTTTCCTTTCATTTAATTTTTTAATCTTTCTTTCTATGGTTTTATTACTAATCTATGATTATTATATTTAATTTTTTCTTTCTGTCTTTCATGTCACATTTCGATCTTTCCACCTTTGGTTTTACCACCAATCTATGATTAATCCTAATTTCGTCTTTTTTGGTCTCTAATTTATTTATTCATTTATTTTTTTTTACTATATTTATTGTTTTTATAAAGAAGAATAATGACAGTCCGTTGAAGCACGAAACGGCCGTTCCCAACTCCTCCCCATAATCTAAAATCAGAAAGGCAATCTCTTCTTATTTTCTTTTTCAGGTGCTGTTTTTCTTTTCCTTTATTACTTGTTTCACAGCACGTTAAGCTTATTTTAAATATTATTATGTCTTGTTTTGAATCTTCTATTCTATTATTAAATCCTTTTTGCCTACTCATTTTGTAGATAAATGTGTTGCTGGCGTCGGACGACGCAGCAATTTGTTTTCTTGTTCTTTATTGTGAGTGGGACCACTGCCAGGATGACAGTAGTTTTCACCAAGAAGAGCTTGCTTTTCTGATTTGATTAGGGTGAGGTTGGGTTAAGCTGATGAGTCCGTTGAAGGACGAAACGGCCGTTCCCAACTCCTCCCCATAATCTAAATTTAGAAAGGCAATCTCTTCTTATTTTCTTATTCAGGTGCTGTTTTTCTTTTCCTTTATTATTATTTTTATTATTCCTTTACAACTCAGTAATCGTAATTCATCGATAGACATTTGAGTTGCCTAGAATCAAAACTCACAATATCCATAAATCAAAAATTGAGATAGCCAATATTAATTGTTAAATATTTCGTACAAAATACAAAATCATATGATTTTATTATAAAATCAAATTACACAAAGTATAGAGATTCAAATTACACAAAGTAGCATGTTTATATTGCAGATGGTAATTACCATCATGTCAATTATTGCTTGATTACCTAAAAACCAAGTTTTGGATAATGTGAGTTTTGATTCTAGGCAACTCATTTGATTATTTTGATTTATTTATCTCTTCAATTTAATATTTTCCTGTTTTCACTTTTCCTTCATGTCAGATTTTAATCTGTCTTCCTACGGTTTTTCTCCTAATCAACGATTTTTACCAATTTCATCTTTTTATCCGTTTGTTTCTGTCATATCACATTTCAATCTTTTAATGGTTTACTGCCAATCTATGATTAATCTTAATTTCGTTCTTTTTGCTCTTTATATATTCATTTATTTTTATGACTTTTACTTTTACACTTGGATAATTCGAAGTTGAAGGGATCACAGAAAAAGTTCAAAATATCCTGAAATTCCAATTACATATATTCTCTCATATAAAAGAGATGAACAAAAGAGATAAGATTAACTCCATGATCAAAGATTTAACACACAAACTTTATCTAAGAATACACTACATTTTTTTTTATAAATCAAACATTTTTTATTAGCTTAATTATTCATCACTTTTTTTTTAAAAAAAAGGAAGATATTTTTAATTGCTTCATTGAATGCAATCTTTTAGTCATAGCATATGATTCCAACCTATCAATTGATACAAAAATAGAAAAATATCCTCGCTTTTGTTTTTCTCAGAAAGACCGTTAAAATAAATAATGCACCTTGGTTGAGAATAGTCTCAGGAACAATTTTTACAATTTTAAATTGAACGATTTTTCAACATTATTTTAAAACAGAATTCTAGGGACCGAGCAAAAAATTCGAATTATCGAGAATCACGAATTAAACAAGTTCGAATTATCCAAGTTTGACTATAATATTATTTATCCCTTATCCCTGATCCAACTTCTAGTAATTCTTTTTTTTTATTTATTTCTTTATTCAATTAACTATGTTCCTGTCTTCCCCTTGCTCAATTTCCTTTCATGCTATAGTTTAATCTTTTTCCTTGTGGTTTTACTATCAGTCTATGATGATGAGTAACTTCATCTTTCTCTCAAGTCACAATTCAATCGATCTTTCTATGGTTATACTACCAATCTAAGATTCATTTTAATTCGCTTTTTTTATTCTTTATATATTTCGTTATTTTAAATAGATTTTTTTTTATTTTTAGGCGTCCCTATGTTGCAGCTTGCCTGTAAAACATAAGTGACCGCTCTTGCATTTATACTTGCTGGATATAACACTCTGTAGTGGCCAAACGGTAAGATATTTGAATGAAACCTTGAGCATTGTGTTCAACATCGAAAAATAGATGACCACGTCCAAATAATCAGACCTGTAGAACCCTTTCCTAAGCCCCAAGCCGTTTTCAATTCATTTTTTAGCGGCCCCTGTTACAGCTTGCCTGTAAAACAGAGGTTGTCACACTCTATAGTGATTAGTCAACCAATCACAATGCTTCGCAACATCTTCTGATAAGAAAATATCATTGTTGATATTGTTTTAATTTCCTCATTATTACAAATGTGACTGTTGTGCATGCAAGAGGAGCAATTTCAATTGCGATTGTTCAGATTGAAATTGAAAAAATGTCTTGACCTGCGGAAACAAGAGATGCTGATACAAAACGAGAAGCTTCACGCTTGTGTAAAGAACGGTCTCGTCCAAAGTCAGAGACAAGATAATGAGAACGAGAAAGAAATGCTGAAGCAAATCGCCTATTACGATCTGATAAAATTTTGTTTATCAAATTGTGTAATATTATCGACAAAATGCATGCTTGCTTTTGATCATATCAAGTAAAAAATTGTTTCGATATTAGTAACTACATTATTTCCTTGCCCTTCCTTTTTGTTCAGATGGTGTATTTGTTTTCATGCCAAAACAGATGTGACCTTCAACATATTTAAATCATAATTAAAAAATTCAATTAATATCAAAATCGAAGTCAAGTTTTAATAAATCATTCCAAATATTAATTGCAATTTAATCTTTGGAACCTCATAACCAGTTAGCACATTTTTTGATCCAAAAAGCGACATTTAATTCTAATTTAAACCTACTGTCTTTTTTCTCCCAAGAGTTTTCTCCCATTCTTCCGGTCGCATGTATCCATGGTTTGTCCAATAGATTCTCAACCAAACCTGATTTCATGCCGTGGTGATGTTCAAACGCTGTGTTGTGCTATTATAAGTTTTTTAATGTATTTTTGGAGCATATTGAAATCATTTTTTGGCAGCTGCATCTTCATTGATAGGCCATACCAATTTCGTTTAATTTGGGGACGTGGTTATTATTCGGTTGACACTTTTGTTGTATGGTATTAACAGCAAAAATACTTTAAATAAAATTATTTTCAATATTATTTTTAACCAGTTAATTCCGTTTTTGTTACTTGCATGTATCCATAATAAAGTAACATTATTTTTTAGCGGCCCCTAGGTTACAGCTTGACTGTAAAAATATTGCTTTTATACTTGCTGGATGTCACACTCTGTAGTGACCAAATGGTTAGAGATATTAGAATGAAACCTTCACCATTGTCTTCAGCATCAAAAAGTAGGTGACCACATCTAAGAAAAATCAGATCTCAAGGGCAACTTCCTGACCGGATGTGGAGGGTCAAAAGTCGGTGCTCCAGTACGTTTTGCTTGTATTATATCTCAGCAACCGTTTGTCTGGCAAAAACGTGACCACCACAAATATCGATATTGGGGGGGTTTTCTATCGTCGTTTTCCTCTTTGTCGGAAGCGACCACTTTTCACCAGCTAAATTCCGGTTTGCTGTAAGCGTCCATTAGGCTCAATGTAAACGCCGGTTAGGTTCACTTTACTTTTGTTCATAAAATTGTGTATATTTTGGGGCCGCTTTTCTTTTGACACTTTCTAAAAGCATTAATTATCTTGTTTTGTTTATATTTAA
>JAFIDM010090005.1:0-11114 GCA_023159025.1 Thereuonema tuberculata
CCAACTGTTACCCTACATAGAATCAGGTCAAAATAAGATTTCCAAACAAACTTACATCAGGTTTTCATCAACTTTAAAAAATAGATAATCACGTAGTTTTTTTAGTTATCGTGATGTTTTTGAGTAGGTTTTTTCTTAATTGATGGAAGATAGTCTAAGTGAGACATTCTCCAAAGCCAACTAAGGAATCTTTATTATTTTTTGTTATTTCTTTTTAAGGTGACCTAAAACTGAACCTAACAACAGTCAATACAAAAGGAAGCACGAAGATAGCAATGAAACATTTCGTAGAACATATCTTAGCAACAAATGTAAGTTGAGGTTATTAGTCAAATATCTTGCATTTTCTTTTGTTTTTCTTTGAGTTTTTCGGATAAGCTTTTTTTGTTACATTTATTATAATTTAGTTGTTATTCATAGCATGATACATTTGTAAGCAAAAGAAAAATACTGAAAGGGGAAGACTTAAAAAAAAGTGTAGATTGTGATAGGAAGGGAAATAAAGAATATGTAATATTAGAGTGTAAGATAAGGAAGGAAGAAAGATAATTATTAACATTAGAAGGATAACTCATAAACAGGAATGGTGAATAAATTATATTTAATGTATAATTGTTTACATTTTTTACTAAAACTTGATTTTGTTTATGCGTGTGTATGTAAGTCTTATCAATCAAAATTCTAACTTAATTACTTAGGAGAAATTTTTCATCATCTCTGAATAGAGGATGATCTGATGTTGTTCTGTTTGTGATAAAACCCTAATCAAATTATTAAAGGGATTTGTTGATTACTTATCCCAAATAAAATCTTTTGGTAGAGAAATAAAAAGATATTTACAAAATAGTGTTTGTAAAGATTCTTTTTATGAATTAATAAAGGGGAAACATCAACTCATCGTTTAACATAAAGGCTTTTAGCGGACATTTTATATTTGAAATGAAAACATAGATAAGTTTTGAGGAAATCTTTTGCTCAATGATATGAACTCTAGATCAGTGGTTCCAAAGCCCGTGATGGAAGTTTAACTGATCTACAATGGATGCATTTATCTTTCTATAAAACTAGGCATTATTCTATTTTTTAATAGAATAGATTATATTTATCATAATTCACTTGGTATTCCTACATTGGTTCTCAATGTTTTTAAAAATATTAATTAGTCTCCGAAATCTGCACTTTTAGACCATTGGTGTAAATGCTGTTTTATAATTGGTGCTTACCCAAACTTCGCTTGTAGTAATACAAAGTTGGTCACCATTAATCCGGTTTTCTCCCTAATCCGGTATAGCCTGGCTAGCGTAATTTCCATTTTTTTCTGGATTGCCATTACACCAATTTTTAATCAATTTGTATTAGCGCACGTTCTCTGCATTTATTAATATTTAGTTCTTAAAATTTTATATTTTTTTTATTGTAAGATTATAGATAATCTTTGATGGTTAATGATGGTAATGTAGAGATTTTGAAGCAGATCTTCAGTATTCCGATAAACATCACTCCTATGAATTACTAAGGATATATGAATTATTGACTGTCAGTCGACATTTAAAAAAAAAATCAATATTCTTCCATGAATAAACAGTTTTTAGATTTTATTTAAGTAATATTAACCTTTTCTTAATTAGTGTAAGAAAACCAAAATAAAACCGTGATAAGATATAATAATTTTTAAACATTTAGGGTAATCCTGAAATGTTATATCTAATATCTAAAAGATGGAACTATATGGCTGTCATGAGATATCATGAAAACCACATTGGGTTTCTATTCCATCTCATAGTACTTTTATTACCCTATCAAGTCATAATAGCATCTGTAAAGTCCCTTACTATGCATCGGAGAGGAGAATATAAAAAAAGGAATAACTATTATTGAAGCGAATGCCACCAACTTTCTATTACAGTAAAACCTCTCAAATCCGGCCTAATGTGGCGCCCAGTAGGCCAGATTACAGAAAAGCCGGACTACCGAGTGTTTTCTTAAAAATAACTCAATAGGTTAATTTTTGTGCAGACATAATGCCACGTTTAATTAATTGAACCCCATTTTCATAATTTTTTACTCAAATGTTTATAAAAAAACAATACAAATGTGCTTTTTCCGACACCATGCTCTAGTGATATTTATTTTGCAGATTCCCCTGTATCCAATCCCCTTAACGCATTAGTGACAAAGTTTTTCTTTCTTTTTTCACTCATAATGAATACGCGCGGACAAGGAAACAAAATAGGGAAACGAATTTAGTTATTAAAAAAAAATATTTTCCTCAGGACCAGGCCGGATTACCGAGGGTCGGATTTGAGAGGTTTTACTGTATAGATTTGTGTTTTTTTCTCTGAAAATATTCTAAATTACTTCATCTACAATTATGGAAATGTTCCCAAAAAGGAATATCCACAAATATAAACAATGGAGTCATATCTCCATCAGCCAACCAGAGAACTGAACTAACAAAGAATAGAATAAAGTTTATTCCCAAAAAAGGTTGAAAATCAATTTGAAATCAAAGTGCATGTTCATGCATCTCTGATTAAAATACCTAAACTAATTGTCTTGGAAGCTGAAATTTTAGAGGTTCGTTTAGGTTACTATAAGCAAAATTCCTATTTTACCTTATAAATCCGACCTTATAAAAAACAACCTATTAGATCGTCAGCATAACAATAACCTACATGATATCTTCGATAATAATGCAATATACTGTATAATCAGACTACAGGAAGATAACTCTTAATTTAAAAGAGCTAATATCTGCATTCATTGAAAGTAACAAAAAAATCATATTTAAGACTGGTGCAGTCCAAGAAAGAAACTAAATGGACAACGTTCTACAATTTCTACAGTTGAATGTTTCTATAGTTGCTGCATTAGGAGATCAGGGCTTTCATTGAAACTACGGCTCAGTTTTCGAATATTTATTGACTTAAGGTAGTAGTCAAGTGAGTAAGGCGGTCTGAAGATCCAGGTTCTATTCCCGACCCCGGCTTAGATCAGGAATTTATACTCGCTGAAATGTCCTCCAGTCAGGTCCTATGGTTCACGCAGCCTTCTGAACTATTGGTACCGGGTTTGTTTCTTCAGCATTAAAGGCAGATGGTTGTCGGATTGATCATCCGACTTAAACTTGGACCCTTTGGTCAGGTAACGCCGGGAGCCTTGCTCTCTCGACCGCAATGGCCTGTACTGGGAATATTTTATTATTTATTTATTTAATCTGGACATTTCCTGTTTTCTTATGAATATTCAGTTATTCTTTTTTTTATTCCTTTTATTCTTTTTTAATGGTATTCAATCTTTTATGGATCTTTTCTTGAGGAAAATTTTGAAAATACAAAGTTGATAAAGCGCAGTTTTACCAGAAAGAAAAGTAATAATTGAAGCTTACTTCCTGTTAATCAATTCTATCCTTTAAAACAGTGCTAAAAATTACGAAAATTGAAATATTACAATAAATAATAGGAATTATTCGTCTTCCCATTCCTGTTTTCTTAGAAAACTGAAGATAGGTTTAAGAGATGGAAAGTAATCATTGGATTTGGAGAAGAACAAGTTACTTCTGCTATGGTGCCATTTGCCAACGCCTATGATATTCCTGTCGTAGGACCAAGAAATTACAGATTTTCATACGACGACGACGATGACAAAGTAAGTTTATAGTTATATTGCTATATAAAAGTTTAGCATTAGAACAATTGCTTAAGAAGTACCGTCGATTGTCGACGTCATACATTTAATAATTGTTCACTTTTGCTTGGATGTCTTTTCTTTGGTAGTGCAGCGAATCCAAACTGTGCAACAATAATGTATTTTATCAAAAGGAGAATTTTAATTTAATCGTGAATTTGAATAGTTGTAATCGGTCGGCAGCAATAAGAACTTACGCTATATTATGTTTGCAATGCTGTAATTTAATATTAAGTTGAGGTGCTTGAACATGCTGTACCAAGCTCTGTACCAGCTTTTTCTTACGTTATCTTGAGAAATAATCAAGGTATCAAGGGAAATAATTAACGCATAGAACACAACCTTCACTACTATACAGTTGTTATAGGTCAGATTAAGCTAAAGTTCTAAAACAAAAAAGAATTAGATGAGTTTATTTTGTATTAATTAGCTAATTTAATTCAATTTAGTTAACCTTTAGCAGAAAAATGATAGCCAGTTCTGGAGAATTTCATATTTAAGTTTTATCAATTTAAGCCTAATGTTGTGTATTTCCATAAAAGTATTACTAGAAGAGAAAGAAAATCTGAAATCAGTAAATTAAAAAGATCGTTTGTGAAACCCTCGGAGACAGTGGAAGGAGAATGAGTATCTATATCCACTTTTAGGTCTTATATTTAAGCGCGAATCCAGGGCGGGTGAGTTAAATCTTTAATAATATCAGAACATGACATTAAGTTTACGATTTGTTGAATAGCTGTTTCAGGCCTTTTGGGAATCACCAGTCAGAGATGATCAGCAGTAAAAAAGGCGATGTCTCAGAAAAGATTAGGAAAAAAAATATTGTGAACCTAAATATGGTCTAAAACTTCTCACCAGCGAAGCAAAATGTAAATTAATATAAGAGGAAAAAGTTCATTTGCATTTTTAAAGCTTAGCCAAGATGATCTTTAAAAACTCACTTGAAAATAAAAAGTGACTAAATAATGGAATTTAACGTGCGTTAGAACATTTTACATTAAAAGAAAACAAGAACGCACGTAACAAAACAAAAATTCATATATATTTTTGGTATTTGTACTGAGAATCGGAGACATTACAGAATTGGTGCGTTTTGTTTAGTTATGTGCGTTTTGTTTAGTTGTGTGTTTTGTTTAGTTATGTGTTTTGTTTAGTTATGTGTGTTTTGTTTAGTTATGTGTGTTTTGTTCAGTTATGTGTGTTTTGTTTAGTTATGTGTGTTTTGTTTAGTTATGTGCCTTTTGTTTAGTTATGTGCCTTTTGTTTAGTTATGTGCGTTTTGTTTAGTTATGTGCGTTTTGTTTAGTTATGTGTGTTTTGTTTAGTTATGTGCGTTTTGTTTAGTTATGTGCGTTTTGTTTAGTTATGTGCGTTTTGTTTAGTTGTGTGTTTTGTTTAGTTATGTGTGTTTTGTTTAGTTATGTGCGTTTTGTTTAGTTATGTGTGTTTTGTTTAGTTATGTGTGTTTTGTTTAGTTACGTGCGTTTTGTTTAGTTATGTGTGTTTTGTTTAGTTATGTGCGTTTTGTTTAGTTATGTGTGTTTTGTTTAGTTATGTGCGTTTTGTTTAGTTATGTGTGTTTTGTTTAGTTATGTGTGTTTTGTCTAGTTATGTGCGTTTTGTTTAGTTATGTGCGTTCTTGTTTTCTTTAATATAAAAAGTATACTTAATTACCAACTCAACAGTAACGTGCCCAGGAATTTAAAATTAACAGTGGTTGTAATGATTCTCGGTATTAATAATAAAAACCCATCCTTTCTTTTTTTTCTGATCTTGAGACTGAGGTTTTCAAAAAAACTATGTCTCTCCAACCAAAAATAAAAGCCCAGAATCTTGATTTCTTCGTATTTGTTCTGGAAGATGGGGGGAGCGGTTAGGGCACGAATAGTTATAACCCCTCCCTCGGCATGTCAGTGATTTAGGAATTAATGAAGGTGTTTTAAAAGGTTTGTCATTGTTTTTCTTCATATTATAGTTATTTATTTATAATAAATATAAATGAATTCCTTTCTTCTTTTAGGAAATGTACACAGCAATGGGATGGGATGAAAATAAACTGTACGACGTTATTAGCCAAATGTTCCTTGCTAGGAATTGGAATAGAATCGTAAGAATTTTATTTTATTCATATTAGGATATATTTTGAAGAAGTTTAATGTATTTTATTTTATTTTATTTGTCCAGTTATTATATTTAATGTTAGTATATTAGCCAAAAATAAAATTTGAAATAAAACAAGAACTTCCTGACATCACTTGAAGCCTGATGTCTTTCAAGATGAAACTTTTCATTTTCTGAGAAAAGTAATTATATCCGCTTTATTTATTTAAATTGCTTAATTTCGATTGCTTTTAATTAAAGCTCGTGCTTTATTTATTTAAATTGTTTAATTTCGATTGCTTTTAATTAAAGCTCGTGCAGATATTACGAGGCTTAAAAAGTGAATTAATATCCATTGCTTAATACATCAATAGAAATTTAATGTTTCTAATATATTTCTAATAGAATGTTTGTCAATTTCACGCTCTTAATTCTCATTAAGGATCCAAAATAAAAAAGTTTGAAAGCTTCGTTTCTTTAAAATTTTGAATATAATTCATCCACTGGTTCAAAAGTTATTAGGGGGAGAAAACGAACACACAAACAGACACACGTTTGCTAGGAAAATACGCTCATGAAAGAAACAAATGCTCGTTATATTTCTGTAGCCGTCTATTGCTAAATAGGGTGACATGGGGTTCAAATTACATTGGCTGTCGTATTATTTTTCTTTCAGTGTTACGATATAAAATATAGCTGTAATTTTTTGCGTACAAACTAAAAATATACATTAAAATTGCCTTACGTAAATTAACTGTAACAAGTTCTAGACAGTAAGACAAATTTCGGTGAATATAAAGTTTAATTTTGATCAGTGCATTATTATTGCGTTGGAAATTTATGTGAAGACTGGAGACTATGCAATGAATTTCGAAACACCAAAGCTCTAAACAACAGGACTAAATTCTTCAGTAATAAATTTAATGTAAAGTTCAAAGTTCATGTCGACACACCTGTTTAAACTAAAATTATAAAATTATAAAATTAAAATAGACGCGAAACCATGGTCGTGTAAAATTTTTTAAGTTTTAAATTGTTAATATTAAATTGTATATAGCTTTAATTTTAACAAAGTTTTTTAAATTTAGTTGTGCAATGTTTTAATTTAAAATATTAGCTTAAACACGTGTGTCGACTTGAACTTTGAACTTTATTTATACTCAACGCACGTAAAAAAAAATTAAAAAAATGATGTACTTCAATGCATTATTGTTGAGTTATCGTGCTATCTATGACTACAATAAATATATCCTGATTAAAGGCATCACAACATTAAACTGATAAAACAGAAAGTTTGCATGAATATTATTTTATTTTCCTTCACTGAACAAAGAAAATAAAATGAATAAAAATAATTTTAAAAAAAATCCTTGTAAAGGAGATCCCAAATTAAGGAAAGTAATAATTCTAATTTATTGTTTGTCAATGAATCCCTTTTAAACAAATACAGACATAGAAGAATTAAACAATTAGTTAACAAGTATTAATGATTTCGTAATAGGAAAAATTCAAATACTTTTAATCCCTTTCCCTTTATTTTCTCTGCCCCCCCCCCCCCCCCCCCCCGGATTTCTATGCTTTGGTTTGTAGAATTTATTCCTCAACTAGAGGATAGACAATAGTAAGAAATTAATGTTTGTCTTAACATTTTTCTGTTTTTATATTTCCATGTTTTTGAATGAAACATTTAACGATATTTAAAATTATGAAAAATTAAAATACCTTTGATTTTTTTTCATTTTATTACAGGTATTAATTTTTACTCATCTCGATTATCATATAGATGAAATTTTGAGAAGAAATAATATCTCCATAGTATCATATGTAAGTATTCCAGCTATTTCTAAGTTCTTCTTTTAATCCATTTTTTTTTATTTTAATAAACATTGAAAATAAATTCTTTTTAAAATTTTCCCTATTTTAAAGTAATTTTTATTAGGTTGGAAACCCTAAAATGACGATTTGGTTGAACTGCAAATATCATCACTCTAAGGAAGTAATTAAAGCATGCTTTACTGTAGGTATGTACTTGTGCCGGTTGAAGGATTACTCCTAATGCGTTTGGTGTCGATTGGTCATGAGGTTCTTTCTGTATTCTGCTTCCTATTTTCTGAGTTGTATCAAAATTTGGAGAACGTTGGATATTCGACAAGTGATGCTTTATAAGTTCTTACCAGGCTTGTAACCTGCGACAAAAGTGGATAATGTACAACAATAGCTCATCATCTTGGCTGGGTAAGAATGAATCACCGGCAGCAACTCGTAAACCGGCTCTTCAACCCAGAAAAATTCTTTTGACTGTTTGGTGATACAAAGCTGGAATTATCAACTGGAACTTCTTCCCCGGAACAAACCATTTCAGCAGAGGTGTACATGGTCAGAATTGACTGAAATGCACCAGAAGCTAGGAAAGATACAGCCTACACTGGTCAATTGAAAAGGTACCAGTTTGCTTCAGGTTAATGCAAGACCGCATACGGCAGAACACACTCGCAGGAAACTTCACGATCTTGGATATGAGATTTCAACCGCCTTATTCAACGGTCCTTTCGCCAACAGATTTTCACCTATTCAGATATATGGACAACTTTCTGAACTGCAGAAGATACCTCCAAGATTGTTCATCTCAAAAAGTTCATCGAAGGATTCGTGCAACGCCAAACCACCGATATGTGCAAGAAAGAAATTTATAGCTAATAAGAGAACATTGGAAATTGTATAGATGCAGATGGAGCCTATTTATTATATTTATTATATTAAACCCGACACTTAAAAACAGTTTTTGAATTCGCTCATTGTAAACCGACATTTTAGGGTTTCCAACCTAATAAAAATATTACCAAATATCAAATAAAATGTAATAAGTAAATTATAAACCTTTTGAATTAAAAGCTGAGCCTACAATAACTCATTGAAGATTGACTTTAATATTGTTTTTATTGATAAGAAGTCGCTTTTCATTTCCAAATTCATTAAATTTGGATATAAGAAAAAATATTACAACAATATATTACAATAATAGTTTTTTATAGTTTTTATTTATTTATTTTTTTATTTATGATAAAATGATTTCCAGTTTCTGTTGGATTTATTACAAAACAATACTTACGAAAATCTATAGCAAAAATATTAAAAACAACAAAATTCTTAACGACATTTTTTGACGTTTATACAGTCCGCTTATGAATGGCAGAGCTACCAATTCGGGACGATTTTACTCCGCAGAGGGGTGATACGCTGAGATGGATACTTTCCTAAGAAATTCTTTTGGACATTTTCGCTTTTAAGAAAAAAATAACGCGGAGCATTTCTGCAATAGTATTTATTCTTTCCATAATTCATTCCCGAAAAGTACAAATAGAACGCAGCTACTAGTAAACTAACACTATAAAAAGTAAACATCCCCTCTTCCTCGACCCTATTTGGAAAAAATTGAAGGAGACCTGACGCATGCGCAAAAGCGCTGAAGGCTCTCCTAAACGAAAACGGACTGTAATAGAATTTTGGATTAACTACAATTAGGATAAACAATTTACTTAGAGGTGCTGTATGTGTCCTAAGTAAACCTGTGCACGTAGTGGAACACTCATTTTGTGCAGTTGCTACATCGTTGTTTTCTGCAATGATATTACTATGGAAGCATTCAAATCAAACTAAAACTCTGCAATTCATTTTCTCGCCGAAGAGCGAATATTGCCAGTCGAGAACAACTAGATAAAGGTGATGTTTTCATAGCTATTGGAAAGGAAATTTATTCAGAAATAAATGGACCTCTCTTTTAAGATTAAGAGCTCGATGGATATCCTCCTTGTCAATACCATAGGATGTGTAATTGCTAAAAACACTTCTTTGTTTTGCTTTTCCTAAATACAAAGATACCGTAACGATACTGCAACAGTATTTGTGTGATTAATTGCTTGGTAACAATCAGAGTTAATCAATTGGAGAAATAGCATAACTGAAAGTTTGTATACTGCAGGTCGTGAACTTTTTACTTTGTATACTACCAAAATTCTTTGAGCTTAGTGAAATTAATGGGAATAAACCAATTAAATTTGAGATCTTTGAAGCCTTGTTGATGAACTGATTTTTTGGCTATGTTTCCTAATACAAAGTAGAACTTTTAAATCACAATTAGGATTAACAATTTACTTGGAGATGAAAACAGACAATGAATAATATCTGACCAGCACTAGGCATTTGGAGATACTGTATGTGTCTTCAGTAAACATGTGCACGTTTCCCATAGTGGGAACATTCATTTTGTGCAATTGCTACATTGCTGTCCTAAGTACACAAAATTTTGTAAATCTAGGGAACAGGACTTGCTATAAGTTATTTTTAAAGTTTTTTTTGTTTCTTTAAATTGAAGTTTGTTTCTTAAATTATCTCAAAAACTTATTCAAATAACACGTCATCATTCTTTTCTGTTTTGGGCTTTCTTATTATTAGATCCAAATACCGGAAATTGGTGGAGATAAGTGGAATGATCCAAAGATTTTCTATAGAGAAATGGATATGATAGCTAAATCAGGAACCAGAATTGTCTTCAGTTTATTAACACAACCCATGAACGTCTTCATCTTTAGCGTTGCCTACGAGTAAGCAAAGTCTTGATATTTATTCATAAATGAATGCATTTTTTTTTATTTTTTTAACTCGTTTAGAAAAAGTATTTCATGTCAAAAGTAAACACAAATTTTGACTTTCTGATCACTCTGAATTTAGCCTCTGTTCCTCAGTTCAGGAAGGACCACATTGATTCTTACAGTTCTGCAATATTGAAAAGTACTTATTTTCAAGTTAATCTTAATGGAATTACAATACGAAAACCAAATGTCTGTTAACCGTTTCAACGCCTTATTGTGGCGTCTCTCTCTGGATGAATTCAAAACAATTTGCAGCAATTGACAGTCAGTTCAATTTCGCTGCTAAAATTTCAAAAGCTTAACTGTTAATAGAATTGCAATTCATTTTGAAATAATCAGTGGCAATTCTAAATAATTCCGATAAATGGGAATACGATATAAATCTGGTTTTATAATCCTAGAATTAATTGTATATGCTCGCAATTGATGATAAGTTTTTTAATAGATTATAATAATATGTTTTATTAATTTGTAATCAGAGTAAGCACTTTTCAGCTGATAGTTTGTAGATATAAATATTTTCTTGATATTCCAAAAGACTTCAAAATTATTGTTAACCATAATAAACTCTTCAGATATAAAAAACAAAACATATTACTTCTCTCCAATATTTCGTTCTTTTTAATCAAAAGAACTTCATCAAAATAATCAAAATTTTGTATGAATCCCACGAAGAAT
>JAFIDM010090006.1:1119-15550 GCA_023159025.1 Thereuonema tuberculata
ATAATAATAATAATAATAATAATAATAATAATAATAATAATAATAATAATCTGACAGAGTTAAACAGGAGGTAGCAAAAATGAATACCTGCACCAATGGACGTATTACAATCGTTTTTCAACTTTTCGATGAAAGAACAGATATAATCTCGATAAGATGTAGCTAGTCAATGAAGACAGATGGCGTTCAGCGTTTACATCTCAGCTTCCCTTTAAAATGCAAGGCAGTATTTAAATCGTAACTATCAACTATTATTAATTTAATTAATTTTAAAGTGTTTTGTTCTTATACAGTCAATGTAAGTCCACAATGTTAAATTCAGCGAAATAAAACAACTTTAATTCCATTTGAATGGGAAGAGCAGTGGAACCTCCATGAATATAAACTAAAAACATAAAAACACATTAAAATTAAAGAAAAAGAAAATTCATGTGCTGGGCTCTGTCAGCCTCAAATGAATTTCTTACGGCATCAAATTAATAAAAAGTGCCTAAAAAATATGTAAACACATTAAAATTTGAGACGAATGTTCATCTGACACCTTAAGACAAGCCTGTTTCACGCTTATTAGGCGATCATCAGTTGAGGGTAGTCAGAATGAACTTTTGCAGGTCTCATAACGGAGGTGACTTAGAAGTTGAATAGGAAGAGCAGTGGAACCTCCATGAATATAAACTAAAAATATAAAAACACATTAAAAATAAAGAAAAAGAAAATCCATGTGCTGGGCTCTGCCAGCCTCAAATGAATTTCTTACGGCATCAAAATAAATAAAAAGTGCCTAAGAGATATGTAAACACATTAAAATTTGAGACCAATGTACATCTGACACCCCAAGACCAGCCTGGTTCACGGTTATTAGGCGATCATCAGTTGAGGGTAGTCAAATGAACTTTTGCAGGTCTCATAACGGAGATGACTTAGAAGCTGAATGGGAAGAGCAGTGTTTGCAAAACGAAATTGCATCTTCTTAGGATCCAAGGATCTTGTAAATGGAAGTCGATTTACACTTACCATTTACAAGGTAACAGTAAAATACAAGAGTAACAAAACCTTGCATTTTTTCTGTTCTATTGTTATTATTTCCTATTTTTTTTCTATTTATTTCCTTTTTTTTTCAAGAGTGATTCATTCACCTCTATATACATGCACATTGGCATGGTATAAATTTCCGTGCAACTCTCCCCTCACAACTTTGTCTCTATTTTGGTCTGATACTATATATGTGTTACCTACTATATGCTGGACAAAGTTGTTTTGTGCTAATTGTGATGATGATATTAAATTAAAGCCTAGATCAGGGACATGGTAGACATTATTTAGTGTTAACGTAACTGTTCTATATTTACTAATACTACTTTTTAGTTTAACTCTCCCTTTTCCAATGGCATGAACGGGTTTAATTGATGCTCCGTGTATCTCTACAGGTGTTTCAAGTGTTGCATACTCCGAAAAATTTCTTCATTACAACATATGTGGTTTGTGGTTCCACTATCTAATAACCAGGTTTGTTTACTTAAGTTTGCCAGCATACAGGTATGCGTAGTAGTTATTGAAATGAAGGATCTAATTTTTTTTTTTTTTTTAATAAAGTTGGTATACAATACAATAAATTGAATTATCAACTTAATAAATTCACACGTAAGAGTACAGAGTTCTGTAGTACGAGGTTTCACAGGATACTGAAAAGTCCTATCTTCTCTTCGGATGCTGTAGAATAATCTTCATTGACGAAAAGCACTGACCTTCTGAATAAACAACTAGATGAATAGATAAATCAATAAATCATTCATTAGTTCATGAATAAATTAAATAAATTATAAGAGTTCAGTGTTCATTTTATGTCTTGATATCTTCAAAGCATAATAAAATTATATTTATCAAAAGACTTCAGCATATAGTTTATCAATTCACACAATTTAATTCAGTTCTTTTAGTAAAATCATCTTCGTTAATAATTAATTATCGGTTCATTATTTCAAAATTTAATTCAATACTTATTGGAAAAGTTATCTTTTGCAATTCGGAATTTCATGATGCAATTTAAGAATCAAGTTTATTCTTAATTTCCTTTAATTATTCTCAAAATAATGAACAGGTTCATTTAATAATCTTTAAATGACATCACCTTATGCGATTAAAATATCTTTACTAGTTTAATTAATTTTATGGCTTCTATTTAAATCTTAACACCGTATGTGACTTAAATATATTAAATTGTTCATTTAATATTAATGGTTTTTATTTAAGTCTTAACACCGTATGTGACTTGAAATATTTTCGCTCTCATCGGAAAAGTTCGTTTGAAAATCTTTAAAATTATTTCTATTTTCTTCGCTTCCTTTGGTGCAAATGACTGTCCGCAAAGTAATTAAATTCCAATACTTACAGTTCTCCGAACTGGATCAGGAAATCAGCTATTGCATCTTCAAACGATCCACTTCTATTTCGGTTTGTTCGGAATAGGCTTAACGATTTTCTATATTTTATTTTCTTCACAATTAGGCCCTCTTCTCCCAATTTTCCTACGGTGTGTTTTCATTATATTGCGGCACTTCGGTTGAATTGGCTCCGTTTCTTTAAAAACATTTTTGTCTCATTTGCTTTTCCTGTTCTGCCAGAGACCGGCCTCAATGCTGGAATTCAACCTCATTTTGCGGGGAGCTCTCGTCAAACTCCGTGATCAAAGAAGATGGCTTGTTTCTGCCTCTGCGTGGATATCCAATAACCTTATCACTGCTTGTCTCGCTTCGTGTGCTACTCTTGAGCGCGAGATTTAAGTGGGGTTTCATTGTTGACGTTTCTCTTCTGACGTGATATTTAAAACTTTAAACTTTTCAATTGAAATTCACAATTGAAGCTTTGCGTTTGATTTGATTTTGAGGAATAAAAAAATTTTCCTTTAGTTTATTCCGCTTCAGTTATCATTACACCAGAATACGACTTGGTTTTCGAATGTACAAAACTCCCTTTCTTATGTTCTTTCTTCTTGCCTTCCTCTCTAGGTGTATCCTTATCTTTTCTAAAACGGCAGTTTTTAGCAATGTGCCCTATTTTGTTACATATGTAGCACTTTCTTTGCTCTTGATTGGATAAAGTAGTTTTGTTTGTCTTCGCCTTAAAAGTACTAACATCCTCGAAAGTATGCACATTCTTAGTATTTTTCTTTTTTCTGTCTACCTCATCGAGTATTCTATCAACAATTATATCAAACGTGAACTCTGGAGTATTTCGAATTAACATCAATGCTTGTGCTGTGGAATCATAATGGGAAGGTAGTCCTGACAAGATCATAAAACAAAGTTCTTGATCATCCACAGTACCCCCTATCTGATTCAATTAGTTTTACATGCATTAATGATTCCTCAAGATCACTACTGTCTTCGAATTCAGTCATGTTATATAGTTTCCGTTTTAAACGGGAGATCTTCAACAAATCTAACTTATTATACTTATTATCTAATTCTAGTATCAATTTACTAGGTTCCAAATTTTCTCTAATTAAAATCTTATATCTATCCTCGAGCAATGCAATTATTGCTCCATATGCCTTTTCAGACTTGTCTTTAAATTTCCTTTTTTCCTGTTTATCCTCCAGGTTTTCTATGTCCTGTATTGACAAATTGGCTGCACGCCATAAACCATCTTTCATAAGTATATTCTTCATGTTTATGCGCCAAGATGCATAATTCCTTCCATTGAATTTCGTTGCAATGTATGTGTGTGCAGCTTCGGCCATTGTGTCTTGTATTATAAGTAGTACAATACAAATATTCTATAGTATCATGGAGTCAACTAGTGTCTGAGAAAAAAATGTGTATGACACGCTTAAAAGCCTTATAGAAAACTTACCTAATATTATTCTGATTATAGGCAAGCGAAGTGGAAGCGTCGACTATAAACCCAAAACGTTTTTTTTTTTTATTTCTTCTTAAAGGATAATATGTGGCAGAGTCAGTGCAAAATTTTTTAATCCTAATGTATACACACACAGACACCGTTAAACATATTTCAATGATTTATTGAAAATAAGAATTGACTTCAATTGACTCTCAAATTAAATGACACTGTTACAGAGTCTTTATTTCATGAGTCATTAATACTCCTTAAGTTAATAAGGATCTATATGTCCATAGTTTCAAAGTTCTATGTAGATAAACAGTTCCATTAGAAATGGTTATATAACACCTTATGCAATAATTAATGGTTTTATCTCACCTTATGATATACATTTATTGATCGACGAATAATCAATGAATATAACGTCAAGTTAATAAAAGTTAATTCCAAACTTGAACTTGATATTCCGTCGAAGCTCAAATGTTATTGATATTATCAATCATATTTTGTCTTCACTAGATTTACGCACATGTTTAACAATATGAATTTCACCTAAGATATTTTAACACACTTCCTCAATAAGAAGAATTATTTAATCTGTAAATCACTAAATCCAAGTATTAAATAATTTTTCATCTTGATTACTCATTTGTAATACATATTTAAAGATCGTCACACTGATGCCTTGAAAATGAAAAACTGTAAGAAAAAATGTTATGATATGATAAGCAAGAACTTAATAAGAAAGTTCAAGACAACCACCCACTGTTATCAATAGGTGATATTAATATCAATCTATTAAATAATAAAAATAACTTAACACTACTAAAATATATAGAAATATATAATAATCTTGGTCTAAGAAATTTTATTTATGCAGTTACCAGGGACATAAAAACTAATATATCACAATGTAAAACATGCATAGATCATTGCTTTGCAAAAGCACTTAAATCTAATATTATTGGAAACGATATTCACAATGACATATCTGATCATTATATGATCATGATGCAGCTCATGAATCTCAAACCGAACTCATTAAAAAAATCTAAAATGAATGTATATAACAAATCTAATAACATAAAAAATGAAGTATATTTTTTTGATAAATTACATGAAATTACTAATAAGGTAGTAACATATAATATAAATAATCCAAATAAAATGATAAAACATGCTAATGAAATGTATCCATCAATCAAAAAAAAATAATAGACATCTACAAGAATTTAATGATAATTCTACAACAAATATTTTACGCTCATCAAAGACATATAGAAATATATATAAAAAAGCTGGGATGACTGATAATTTACTTAATCATATTAGAGAAAAAGATAAACTATTTCAAAGATATAAAAACAATAAAACAAATAAAAAATATTTGGATGAATATAAAATTAAAAGAAATTGGTTAAATAGTTATATAAGAAAAATTAAAAAAAATTACTATCACAATACACTAAATGAAAACATTAAAAATGGAAAAAACTATTGGAATATAATAAACTCTGTTATAAACAAAAAGGACACAACCATAAACAATAATTTAGAAAAACTTATACAAAGAAAAGGATTACAAACTACTCTTACTGAAATGGGTGTATACTTCACAAACATTGGTAAAGTTGAAATCTGTAATTGTAATAATAATCTCTTAAAAACAAATACTATCCAGTCTCCCAATTCAATAGTTGTGTTTCCTCCTACAATAAATGAAATCACTGATATAATCAAAAATATGAAAAATAAAAACTCTGTTAGATTAGATAATGTTATTGTAGAGGATATGAAAAAATTCCATCTTAATATAGCAGATTTTATGACTTTATTAATAAATAATATTATTATAAAAGGTATATATCCAGATAAATGGAAAATAGCCAAATTAATTCCTATTTTTAAAAATGGAAATTATCTGAATGTAACAAATTATAGACCAATCTCATTACTCTCAAATTTATCAAAAATTACAGAAACCTACATTTTTAACACAATCTATAATTTTATTGCAAAATATCAGTTAATACATAAAAATCAATACGCATATCAAAAAAATAAAAGTACAACATTATTATTATTACAAGATTTAAATGAAATTATCAATAAAAGCTTAAATCAAAGTAATTTCATTCTAATTATATATATAGACATGCAAAAAGCATTTGATAGTTTAGATCACAGCATATTACTACAAGAACTAAATAATATTGGTATAAGAGGCCCAATGCTTAATATACTAACAAATTATTTAAAAAAAAGAAAATTCAAAGTTAAAATTCAAAATAAAATAAGTAAAATATATAATTTAAAAAAAGGCGTACCACAAGGATCTACCTTAGGTCCAATATTATTTATAATATATTTTAATATAATTTTCAAAAATTCAACAAATTCAAATATCTTTGCTTATGCAGATGACTTATTATTAATAAACACAAATAAAAACTTTTCAATAGCACAAGAAAAAATACAAAATGACTTTATTAATATAACTAGCTGACCCGTGCTAATAATTCGCAAGAAAAAAAAAACACCTTTGAGAAATAATAAATAACTCTGAAGCTTCGTGCATGTAGTTAAATACATTGTCAATAGATGGCGCCTTCTCCATTTTTTATAAAAAAGGTTGACCCGTGCGAATAATTCGAATGGTATCTTGATCAGTCACGAATGATAATGTGGAAATAAATAAATGAACAGATTGTCAATAGTATGTCAAATGCCTTCTATATTTTTATAAAAAGATTTTTAAAATAAAGTTTTTTTACGAAATAATTAATTTTGAACATTTTGTTTATTTTTCGTCGTTAGCGGTGAATGTAATCTTCAAAATGATATCTCATTTATTGATTTTGATGAAGTATGGAGAGAAATAAAAAAAAAAAAACACTTTGAGAAATAATATGAGAAGTTTATAAATTATGTTTTTTTATTGTAATAAATCGTTTATTTTTATTAAAATATAAATCTTTGTTTGTATTTTTATCAGTTATTATTAAAGAAACGATGAAATATTATTTTAAAGTGCATTTTTAACCAAAAAAGGGTGTATTTGGAGTATACGACGCTGAATGTTATTTCGGTTTCGAAAGATAAGTCGCTACTATTAAAGGGTGTCTACATTTTTATAAAAAGGTTTTTAAAATAAAAGTTTTTGACGAAAACATGAATTTTCAATAATTTTTTTATTTTTCGTCATTAGCGGGGAACGTAATCTTCAAAATGATGTCTCGATCATTGATTTTGTTAAGTATTAAGGGAGTTATGACGTACCGACAATAAAACACCTTTGAGAAATAATATATAAGGATTAAATGGACACATGACTATAAATTAGCCATTAATAAAAATAAAACAAAATATATGATAATTACTTCAAAGAACAAAAAAATCAACATTATACCAAAAATAAAATATCATGAATTCCACTGCATACACAACCAACCAGAAGATATGAACACCTGTAACTGTGAAAGTATAGAAATAATAAATAATTATAAATATCTAGGTCTATATATAAATAATAAATATACATGGCATACTCATTATATTCATATATTAAAAAGGTTAAATTACTTTTTATATATGTTTTATCATATTAAAGACGTCTTTCCTATAAAAAAAAAAAAATTATATTATTCAAATCATATATTGACTCAATAATTAATTACGGTTTAGATAATTGGATCTATATAAATAAAAATGAAATGAAAAATATCAACAGAATCTTGAAAAAAAAAAATTTCGTTCTTCCTAACTTTAATAAACTGCAAATTGAACAACAAAATCAAATTTTAATAAATAATAAAATATTATTTCCTCAACAAAGAGTTATTTTTAATTTAATTATGCAAAAATATTATATAATATGTTATAACATGCAGGAAGAAAATATCCATACAACAAGAAGTAATATAATATATACTAAACAAGTCTTTGATAATCCAAGAAATAACTTCGGATTACGAATTAAAAACAGACTTATTAATTAAATATTCGACCAATTTTCAATTGATATGAAAAAAATTGAAAAGATATCTATCTTAAAAAAAATGATATATAGAGATATAATATCTGGTAAAATTATTTGGGTCGACTAATTTTGAAAAAAAAAAAGGATTAATTTTGTATACTTTATGTACTTTACTTTACATTTATTATGTACTCATAAGTTATGCATTTATAAGATATCATAAAAGTTTATATATAACTTTTATTTTCAAATTTTGAAATATTGCTTAATTTTATTCTTATTTTATTTGTAAAATTAATGGAATATTATGTTTACCCTAAATGTATATAGAACCATTTTTGTTTCTGATATCATTTTAACTCACAGCACCTACAACGCAGGTCAATTAACCTAGTAGGACTGTAATGTAATATTTTGATGAATAAAAAAAAAAATAATTAACTCTAGATTACTTCCTTGATTTTTGATCTCGTTCGAAAATAATTGATTTCAAGTTCGCCTCTCAGTTTCGTATACTGTTCCCACTTTAATAGCAAAGTTCTTTATTTGTAGAATAACTGATGCGATCGTTGATTCTCCTTTCCCACAAATAATAAAGGAAAAAATCTACTTACAAGTTGATGATCACTTTCGAATCTCCGCAATGGCGGCTCGGTGATACCGTCCCGCGTTCTCCATTTCTTTCGGTCGATTCGAATTTCGCTCCATTTGAAACCGACTTCCATTTGTTGCCCTCTCCCATGATGCAGTCTGTTCACATGGGCTGGCAAGTTTTATATTGGCTAAAAGTCATCCTTAGTTTGTTTGGAAACTTTATGACCACAGGAATATCTTAAGTCATGCTGCTCGCAGCCATTTTTATTCCAAAAAATATCGCGTCTCGTCACTGCGCATCTGTTATTATTACATTCATAAAATGACGTCATAATTGGTAAACAAGAAAAAGATTTTCCTTTTATTTAATTTCTTCACTTCTAAAAACAATACTAGATTATGTTCAAGCAGGATTTAATGATAATTCATATAATAATTTTTAGTTAAGTTCTACAAATATAATCTATATTACTAAAATCTGTTATTTCTCTTTCTGTCTGTCCGGCGCAATTTCCTGAGGGAATGGAAAATAGAAATAATTTTTTTACAATGTAACGTCCACGACAGGAATCGAACCTACAACCTTCTGATCCGCAATTAGGCGTCTTATCCATTAGGCCAAGGTGACTACTACTCATTTTATATTGGTTTTTTGACTTATGTTTCCTTCCCCTTTCACACATCAATAAGGAATGTACGATTTCTTTTTTTTTTTAATCTCAAGATTTTTTATTTATTTCCGATCCGTCTGTTTATTTTTAATTCGAAAATGACAATTAGAACTATAATTGCCGAAATGTTGGAATATTTTAAAAAAATTAAATGTTATTACTCTATCAAATTCTATGTGATATTGAAAAACAAGCACGTGTACACGGGAGATGTTTGAATAAAAAAAGAGTCAAGAAAGAGAGAAGCACTATTTCTATTAGATAGAATACTGAAAAATCACTATTTGTAACTGAAAAACAACTGAAAGATATCAATTGTAATTAAAAAAAGAGTTTCAAGAAAGACAAAAGCACTATTTCTGTTAGGTAGAATACTGAAAAATAACTATTTGTCACTTAAAAACAATGACTATTTATTACTCAAAAACCACTGATAAGTATCAATTGTAATTGAAAAAAGAGTTTCAAGAAAGAAAGAAGCCCTATTTCTAATAGGTAGACTACTGCAAAATCACTATTTGTACCTCAAAAACCATCATTATTTCTAACTCAAAAACCACTGTAAAGTATCAATTGAAATAAAAAAAAGATAGTCAAGAAAGAAAGATGCACTATTTCTATTAGGTAAAATACTGAAAAGTCACTATTTGTCACTCAAAAACCATCACTATTTATAACTCAAAAACCACTGTAAAGTATCAATTGAAATAAAAAAAGGAGAGTCAAGAAAGAAAGAAGCACTATTTCTATTAGGTAGAATACTGAAAAATCACTATTTGTAACTCAAAAACCACTGAAAAGTATCTATATTACTAAAATTCTTTATTTCTCTGTCTGTCTGGTGTAATTGTTGTAAATTGTGAAAATAGAAATAATTTCTACAAGTTCGCTACGGGAATCGAACATGCAATCGTCTGCTCCGAAGCTTCTAGACGTCTTAGCCATTAGACCACGAGGACTACATTCTACTCTACAAAAAGTAAAAATATATCATAGATATATGATTCATACGCTGGTTCTAAAAGCAGTCGTGGATTGAGAGAATGTAGACATCAAAAATTAAATTAAAAAAAAAACTTTTAAAAATTTTTAGTTTTAAAATAAAAAGAAATTAAACGTGCCCGATGATTCAAAGAATTGAGTAAGCAAACGAATTTTAGTTTTAGTTTACTTGATGTAATTTGTGTATGTGTGTGTGTGTGTGTGTGTGTTTTTAATAAATGAAAAGTTGTTTTCCGTTACATATGCGGAAGGCTTCCGGAGCAAAGCGACGGGAAGCCGACTAGTTTATATTAAATATCAAATATGTACATTTATCAAATTTAATAAACATTTACTAATATTTTTGATAAATAAATGAAAAATTAATGAATGTATAATATGCTATTTCAATCCAAAGGAATGTAGGCATCTTTTTTTGCTTACCAGTAGTTAAATAAAAGTAATAGATCTGCTTCTGACTTTCTGCTAAAAATGGTAAATAGATAGATTTATCATGGAGATGTAGTAAACATAATAATTTGGAATTGGAATGTATCCGGCTTTGAATTAAATTATTGGCTATATTTTTTATTAACTTTGTAGGTTCTTCGTAATCCATTTAACTTTCCCTTAATTTACTTTTTTTCCCATTTTCAATTATTTTTTTTTATAGCTTTCATGTATAGCTTTTTCTTTCTGATTCACTTTTTCATTTCCATCTTAATAAGTCTATTTTCTATGCAAATGGAATAAAAGGAAAAAAAGCTGCAAATTAATAATTTTCTTTTCTTAATATTTTCTCTTCTTTCTACGTTCGAATTGGATAAAAGTTTAAGAATTCTAATTTCTTCATTTACTTTAGTTTTTTTCTTTTCTCCTTTCATTTCCTTTTGATCTATTTCTTCATTCAGCCATTTAACGCTTTTCGTTCCTTCACTTAACGGAAATCAACATTAATCGTTTGGTTCTTTTCTCTTTTTCGTCTACATTTGCAATTTATTTCCTTACTTCTTTCAGTTCTTCACCATCTTAAATCGATTATCTCTTTTTTTTCATTTATTTTTGGCTTAATGACTTAATTTTTCTTTCTCTTTTAAAAAAAAAAAAAAAACCTAATACCTTAATCTTTCTGTTACCTTAATTAAGTTTTCTTTTTCTTTCATAACAGCCATCAATTTTCTTATTTTTTCTGTATTCTTTGCCTTACTCAATTTGCCCTTAGTTCTATTGTCCTTATTTATGTATAATTGGAAATTATTAAACAAATTCAATTAATGCGAATTTAAATTCTCCAAAGTAAATTAGTGAAGAGAAACAGCTGTTCTAGGATGTCACTTAGTAAACACTTGGGCTCAACATTGAAGATTATTTTCTTCTTGGTTTCGTATTTATTGCAATTTTTTTTAAAAAAATTGTACGTATTGTTCGTTTTTAAAAAGCAGACCCACGACTGGCAGATGATTTTACTCCGCAGAGGGGTGATACGCTGAGATGGGCACTTTCCTAAGAAATTCTTTTGGTCATTTTCGCTTTTAAGAAAAAATAAAGAAGGAGCATTTCTGCAATAGTATTTATTCTTTCCATCATTCTTTCCTGAAAAGCGCAAATCAAACGCAGCTACCGGTAAACTAACTCTGATAAAAAGTAAGCAACCCCTATTTCGATGAAATCGATGGAGACCTGACGCATGCGCAAAAGCGTTGAAATCTTTCGTAAACAAAACCGAACAGTAAGTGAAACACATAGCTAAGTTTATGTGTTTCAATTGGAAAACAATTGAAAGTAATTTAAATATAAATATGTAATAACTCTTTGATTAACTTATGTCTCAAAGTAAATATTAGACGAAGCTTTGTGAACTTCGTTCACATCAGCTTTTACTTCGCCTCATTTTAAACTTAGGCTTAAATGAGTTAATATTAATTACGTTCTACGGATCATTGGAACTGAAATTGGATATTCATTTGTTTAAACTTGTATTTTCTAGTTTTGCTATTACACTTCCTTCCTTCTTTATTATTCATTAGAGAAATTCATTAGCGGAAATTCAGTAATACTTGCTGCAGCTTTACTGCATTAACTTATTCGATCGTTTGAGATCTTCATTTTTGTGTTTTTCGTTGGCATTTTGTAAGAGCACCAAATATCCATGCAGTTTTTTTTTTCTGTTTGGAAATTAATGTTAGTTCAGTCAACTCTGGAAATATAAATGATACTACTTTTGAGTTCAGTCATTCACAAGAAAATACGGATAATATGCAAGAAAAATTAAGAAAGCTCCTTTAGTTTCTCATTACGTCATCAAATCAATGGCCTTAACTTGATCGATTTAAAACTGCAGTTTTTGTGCCAGATAATCTACGAACAAATAAGCAATCAGTAAATTGGTGCAATTTACTTAATATTCTAAGCAATTGAAACGGTAAACATTACTATTGATTTCCTTAATCATTAAAAGTCCCTTGTTACTAATGTACTAATGGAAATATTTATCATTAAAACGAAATTGCATCTTCTTAGGATCCAAGGATCTTGTAAATGGAAGTCGATTTACACTTACCATTTACTAGGTAACAGTAAAATACAAGAGTAACAAAACCTTGCATTTTTTCTGTTCTATTGTTATTATTTCCTATTTTTTTCTATTTATTTCCTTTTTTTTTCAAAACATAACAAAGAAACATTAAGATTAAATGAAAGTTGAATAAAAGCAAACCTTAAATAGTAAATATGTGAATACATTATGCGTTAAAATAAAATCGTACAATATAACAGTCAAGAATCCCACTGATCTTTTAGCTTTTTTGTTGACATTTTGTAAATGGATTACATAAAATCGAATGCCAATATTTCTAAGAAGCAACTTTACGATAATATAAAGATATTCACACTGACAATTCTGTTTAGCCTTTCATGTATCATTTTTGTCTTCATCTGCCGATTGGGACTGGGGGGGGGGGGGGGCGCTAAAAAACAAAAAAAATAAAAAAAAAACCAGCACACCGAAATGCTTCTATTGCCACTAACAATTAGAATTTATCCTGCATGAAATTTCCTTATCAAAATGCATTATTTGGCACTTCGAATTAAGGCGTACCGGTACACTATTATTAATTTTGCCTCAATATATTTTACGCTTCGGGATTTAGTTTTTATGGCATTTGTAAGCCATTTATAAGATACTTCGGGTCAACAGACAGATTCTGAAATGAATTCGTTTCTAATGAGCTGGTCTGTTTGACTAATCATATTGATTCTTTTGTCAGACTGCTGTTGTTAAAAGCTACTGGAATATAAGCTTCTCGTCTTCTATAGCCAATTCATTAATTCACCGTTACATCTAACTGTTATAGTGTTTAAAGAAAAAAAATTAGGAATTCCCTCACTGGTTCAAAGCTACTTGAGCAACTTACACATTAATTATACTAATCTGTTACAGTAAGATTAATAAGTAACAGATTGATGGTAATTGGTTTTACTGATTTATAGTTCGCAATGCAAATTTTATTTTATTTTTAATTAATCTATTTAAAATTTCAATGCTAAACTTTAGTTGTTCTCTTTACTAATAGTTTTTTATTATTCAAACTAAAAAAACAAACAATTAAATATCATTATCATTCTGTATTTGAGAATTTAAGAATTCCACAGAAGCTTTGTTAAATTAAATAACACAATATATTTGTGGATCATTGATTAACCTTTTTTATTTACTGTAAGTTAGCAATAAATAATGTCGAACAAAATTCATCTCTTTAATATATCAGAAATTGAAAATTTCTAACTGACAACTTTGCAACGTCTTCTTACAAACAGTTGGTGGTTTTGTCTGCAGCCATCCTTAAGCTCATCATTTTCGATGGGTAGAATCTCTTAATGAGTTTTAGGATTATTAATTTTATTATGATTAAAACATTATGTTAATATTCCTTTGCTTTAAAATAATGTTTCTTACAGCAATTTCGTTACGGATTTCGAGGAGGCCACGATGTACAAGTATAATGCCCCATGTCACGCCACACAGATTGAACTCAAATGATTCACTGGCATCGGTGTTCCTGAGACCTATTTAGCGCCTTTGGGATCATATGAACTAATAACTTCACTATTTGGATCCATGACTAAACACTGCGCCTAAACTGACAAACTGATATGTTAAATCTCCAGGTACCTTCCAAAATCTTATCGAGTCCAAGGCTCGAATTTTACCTGCTATATTGGCGGCCGAAATAAACAATTATCAGCTGTTAGATAAGTAAATATAATAATTTTATCGTACAGTTAATTTGACTGAATAAATATAAGCTTAATAATAATAATAATAATAATAATAATAATAATAATAATAATAATAATAATAATAATA